>CM031243.1:492859162-493028553 GCA_018340775.1 Taxus wallichiana var. yunnanensis | reverse complement strand
AATAATTTAGACAATGTTTAAAAACTCATACAAGCCTCAACACAAACCCATAATGATTCATTGTGTTAATTTTCATATATTGTGGCCAAATATATTTCTTCTAATCAAGGAAGAAGGAAAAATGTTTTTGTAGGCTACAAGTGCTATAATGTAAAATCAAGTAAAATAATTGAATCTCCAAACTAGGGGAACACAATCGTTAATTTAGTTTTAAGATTGTTCGTTAGTTATCTAGAATTCAAATGACACTTTGTACTGTCTATCAGTGCCCACATCATTCATTGTGTTAATTTTCATATATTGTGGCCAAATATATTGCTTCAAATCAAGGGAAGAATGAAATAATGTTTTTGTAAGTTCTGACAAGTGCTACAATGTAAAATCAAAGTAAAATAATTGAAGCTCCAAACTAGGGAACACAATCGTTAATGTAGTTTCGGGGTTGTTCACTAGTTATATAGAGTTCGAATGACACTTTGTACATGTCCATAGTGACCATAATGCTTTATACATATCTCTAGCCACCGTTAGATTCTTGAGTGAGTTTATTGACACATATGGGCACACATTTGTAGAATCATATATAAATGATTGTTTCTATATCTCACAACATTCAGATACACCTCAAACCACACATGAATATCATATGGATTTGAAAACTATTGATTAAGAATTGCTACTATTTTGATAATTTTATGATTAATTGTAAGAAATTAGGCTAATTGTGTTACATTTAGGTATAATCCATTTATCTCAATACATTTTGAGAACTCGAGATATTCCATATCCATTTAAAGCTTCATTATTTGGTGTATCATGGTATTGCATGCCTCTCATATACTCTAGGGTTTAATCTCATCAATATTATGTTAAATATGAAAATTTATATTTCCTAGGGTAATTTTGTTTGATTTTCTTGATCCTTTTCTTCATGTATTTTTGCGAGCCCAAAAATTCAAACTTTCAAGTATGACAACTAAGCCCATAATGTGAAATTCGCTTCAAAATATCCTTGAACCCCTCTCTGACCAATTTGTCTTCTGTCATGATCATCCCAACCTTGTAGGTCCTCCCAATATTTTGAAAAACATGTGTAGTGGTTTGAAATTATTTGACAAGATCAACTCTTCCATTCAACAAAGTATAATTGGAGACTAGTTTTGTGGTAGGCCTAGAAAGGCCAATTTTGGCCATTTCAAGGTAGGTGTGCATACTCCGGAAAGGTTCTAAAAGATCATAATCATCCAGATGTGGTATTGGATATCCAATAAGGTCTTGGATTTTTTTAGGAAAGTTTAGGGCATATTTGGTGGTTTAGGGACAATATGTGCAAAATTGGGTTTTTCTAGGTGCAAGGAATGAATGGTCTAGATATCAACTGAACTTCTTTAGATGATTACAAGAGTTTAACAAGGAGTTTAGGAGGAAATTAAATAGGAAATTTAAATCTTAAAGAACCCTATACATTTTGGTAACATCACATTTTTTCCAATACCTAAGCACTTCTCAAGGAAGATCAATCTTTGTAGGCACACCCTGTTGTCCCAAAGAAAAAGGAGTCATTTTTGAAGTTTCAAGAAGAATTGGGTTTCAAAACATATTACATTGATCTTATAATTTTCCTTTGATTCATATTTAATTAAATTTCATCCCAAAAGACCTCTCCAAACTCTGGGAATGTTGTTTTCAAGTTTCCTCTAGTGCAAGGTATGATGATCCCATACTTAGTCATTTTTTCAAGTTCCACATGTCAATTCTTCACTGCTTTCACCAATTTTTATTCCTCTTGTACCTTTCCCAAGGGGAAAATTGAGACAAAAAATGGTTCCCTCTTGCAAGCACCTCTCCCAGTTCCTCATATGATCCCCCCAATTCCGTAGGGGCCTTATTTGGCTATCTCCCACTCTTGCGCACTAAACCAGATCTCGCCAAGTGGCATGATATTGTTTAGGAAAAAATTTTTCATCTCTTGTCCCTCTTTCCAATGGGAAAATGTGGAAAAAAAAATGGTTCCCTATACAAACCCCCTTTGTGGTTCTACATACAACAAATTTCCGGCTCCTGAGGGCTTAGTTGGCAAACCCTCCACCTACACATTGTTAGATCTTTGACAAGTATCATCATCTCTCCAAGGCACCATTTTTTGCACATCTTGTCCCTTTTCCAAGGGAGAAAAATGGATAGAAATTGATAACCATGTGTAAACCCATCTTTAACCCATTTTCATCCACCATGATCAAACATCGATTAATAATAAAACATGAAAACAAAGTTTAACTTGTTGTTGAGATAACTAATTTAATAAAAATATAAATTAAATATTATTTCAGAGTAACTTACGTAATTAAATGATACACACATGATGATAAACAACAATATCCAAATGTTAAGTACTCAAACAATGTAGAACTCTAAGCAAATGAGAAGGATAAACAACTTAGCTTATTTTCTCTTTGTGATTTGAAGACAATCATGAATATATAACTCTGGATGTGACTAGAAATGATGCTACATAGGCTGAATATAGTTATGGGACTTGGGAATATGCCGGATAGGAGCACCCATGGGAAGGTAGGAGCACCCCTGGGTTTTAGTGTCGATTTGGGCAACAATGTCTCGCACAAATATTCAGGATCTATCTTTTTCTAGGTTTGAAGGTCTTCGATCCAATGTTTGATTTGTCACTCCCACTTTATTATTAGGATTTTGATGCCACCCATAACATGCAAAAAAACCCTAGATATTTACACAATCTCACAAATAGATTAGATCTAAAATAAAAATGCAATATGTGAAGTCAGAATGACCCCGATGGTCACCCGAAGAGTGAGCTTATGACCGAGTGCACTGCACTACATTCCATATTCCATGTAGTTATATGTGCTTGTGAGTGAAATAATGTTCCTTAGGTTGTCCTCATGCCAATGACACCAAGATAACAAGCTATAACTAGCTTAGATGCAAATGTGTGATATGATATTCAACGCTTCCCCTTCCTATGCAATGTATGCAGCCAAAAAAAATGCGATCCTTGTGATAGTAGTGGTAGTATGTAGAGGAGATAGTCCCTTAGATTTTATAGCCAGAATAATGGTGTGTATGTTGTGTATATATATGAATCTCTTGTTTGAATTTCGACACTAGTGACACAAAAGGCCGACTATGAACACGAGATAAGGATAAGAAAAGTGAAAAGGCCGACCACAAATGTCAAAATGAGAAAATTAAATAAATAGGACAAGAGTGCCTAGGATGGACACAAACACTTGGGTGTCAGTGTCCGAGTGGGCACTAGTGTCCTAGGATAAATGATGGAAAATGTGAAAATAAAAATAGACAGGATCCCTATGACTCGACTGTAGTTGATGTAAAAATGAAAAATGTGGAATAGAGTCACAATATAAAACGTTCAAAGGACATGGATAGAAAAGAGATAGCATCATCAGTGAATAATTTTATTACTTAAGATTCATGCATATAAAAACATATTGATGACATAGAAAAATAATAATGTGTGCATGATTTTGTGTCTACATATTTCCCCTCTTTATGCATTTTAATGAAATTCAAGTAGTGTAAAATAAGTAAGGCACATACTTATATAGAGTCTGAGAAGCCATATTACAAAGTGCATGTAGAATGTAGAGACTTGTAGCATGGTGAATCATGGATCAACGTTTTGATCCATGTGGCATAAGAGGAGGAGAGTAACAACCATCGTAAGGAGAAACTTAGAGAAATAGTTGTAATACCATTGGAGATGTTGGATTGTTTGCGAAAGGTGATATAGATGGGTAGGGAGTGATCAATTCCCAACCCGATTTGTAAATATTTGAAGGATTTGGGCATCCTGACACCAGAGGAATAGTTTTGGGGATAGAGGTATGTTTTTCTCTTCTTCCATAACTACGTCCCCAAAAGATTCTACCACTGTAGATGGATAAAGATGAAATTTTAGTTCCCCAATTTGGGCTACGTCCCACCAAGTAGTTCCCGATTAAAAGAACCCATATATGAGCAATAGGTCTACAAGGAAGACAATGACGTCTCATTTCCCCCACTCCTATAGTAATGGGTGTTCTAATTTGAATAGTGCTAGATGGCTTCCAAGTTAGGTCATCTGGAAGTGATGGTAATGTAATGTGGCTCCCAAGTTAGGTCATCTAGGAGTGATAGTAATTGTGATTATTGCATTGATTGATTGAATTGAGTGATAACAATTGATTGAATAAGATGTATTTCATAAATTACTCACCCATATATGGAGAGTTTTGCTTTTCCCTCAGATTAGGTCATTTGGGGGATAGATTCAAAATAGTAGTAAGTATTGATTGTTCGTATAGAATAATGGTAAGTGTGTTTGAATTAGATCAAAGATAACCATGATAACAATGTACTTGGAATGTTGATTGATCATGTTGTATACTGAGAGGGATTATAGAATGATCCCGATTGTATGCCCCCCTTTCGTGAAAGGGTGAATGGTGGAGAAATGAACACTGAGCCAAAAGCAAGGCTATGCTAGGAAATGAGAGACAATAGTATTTTCCAAAGAATGTGTATGTATTGTGTAGTACATGTGCGAGATATGAATATGAAATGGTGAAAAATGTATAGTATGATGATAGAGGGAACCATGATCCATATGGCATAAATGGAGAGAAAAATAGAGTAATGAGGCTTAATATATGAGTGAAATCGTGTACCATGCATTAATGGCGTAAGAATAGTAGTAAATGATAACTATTATATATCGTAAAATGGAATTACTATAAATTTTAATTGTACCAAGAGTGTTTGAAATTTGAGCTATGAGTGTGAAGATGCCACACATTAGAGTAGCTAGTTTGATGAGATTTGAGAGAGTAGCGGCGACCGTGGCTTCACAGAAGACTGAGGATTTGGTATGTGTGATTTTTTTGAATTTTTTTGTCCAAACCACTTATTTTTAACATTTTAGAAAAATTTGAATTTTTGTCATTTTTTCGACCAAGACAGAGTGGACAAGGCGTTTCTATCCTTCGGGACACTAGCACCCAATTCCTGGCGCTAGTGACTTGCTTACGGGCACTAGTGTTCAGAGGTAGGGATTGGCACTTTTTTTTTTGAAATATGTGGATTTTGATCAATTTGAAGTTGTTATGATTAATTTTGTAGTGTGTACAATGTGCTAATAGGGTGATTTTGTTGCTTTTTTAGTGTTGTGCAAAGAGATATACACTTCAGGGAGTTTCGGGTGGGCCATCACTTGAGTACACTACTTACTTTGGGGTTGTCAAATGCTGAGTGGGATACACTAGATCGTGTCAGCCTACGACATATTGCAAGATTGGGGGAAATACCCCATAATATGCCTATGTTGACTACTTTGTGTGAGAAATGGTACAAGGATACTTGTACATTCTATTTTCCTATGGGTGAGATGATAGTGACATTAGAGGATGTATACATGATATTTTGGTTACCTATAATGGGAGAGAGAGTATAGATCATGCCCATATTGGATACCCATAGTTATATGAGGGTGGCATAATAATATTTCATAAGGTATTGAGTACGGATGAGACCCATATTAGCTTGAATGTCATTGTGAGATCAGGGGTTATGTGATTGTGGAAATTTATTGTAGTGGTATAAGCTTCGTCAATGGTGTCCAGTAGAGGGTGGCGGAGTTGGGATTTTGTACTAGATGCATTATATTTATCGCAGTATAAAGGAGCATGGTACTAGATTTACATGGGCACGGTGTGTGTTAGCCCACTTATATAGATTTCCTCATGAGGATCATGGTGGTGGCATAAGAGCAACTACGTTGTTACATGTATGGGCCTATGAACATATAGCTATATTGATGCCACTTAGTGAGCTGCCGAAGCCAATTGGGCCCGAATAGAGATATTTATAGCTAGGTAGGTGGGTGCCCATAGTAGAAAGATGGACACGATTGCCTATAGGTTGAAAATAGATCAAATGGGACCAGGGCCATTATATGGAGTTCATATAGAGAGACCGTGGTGGATGGGTGGAGGACGGTGTGGACCTATGGTGCATTCGAGCACCATGTGGTTAGAGGAGCAATTCTAAGGGACAATTGAGTTGTTTCAGGCGAGTGAGTATCTGAGACAGTTCGGCATGGCTTAGGATGTGCTACAAGTGCCATATATATGGTGTGAATCTACTAGGTCTGCGAGAGATGACTAAGGTTAAGGCCAAGACCCAAATGGAGCACAATTGGTGCATCCAGAGAAGATGAGTCGAGATCCGGCCATATAGCCTATACAGTGGATGATGTGGGTTACACATAGGCATATAATCGGTGATGGGAAACACATTGATGGGTGTTGCTATTTCTAATGGTGGTGGATGCAACCGGGTGGGTTGGTAGTTGGAGGAGTGGAGGTGTCGGGCACCCACCCCCGAGATGGATGATGTAACAATGGCGAGAGCAAAGCATAAGTATTTCTTATTGTTATGTGTTATTTTTAATTGTTTCTTGATTGATTTAATGTATGAATGCCAAGACGTGGAATAACTAAAGTTTAGTTTGTGATTGTAGGCAATGTCAATTGGTCGTTGATTGTAGATACTTCTATACGCATGTTAACATGGAATGCGCCACCTAATGTGCTAGTGGGAGGAGAAATACTAGAGTGGGTGGACACGATTGTGGGTGAACATGCCCATTTATTTGAGCTAGTGGCTATAGCGGCAGCCACATGTATAATTTTGTTGAGTGAGCGCCATGAGGCTTGTGTAGAGGGGAGTGGCGAGGAGAGGCTGTAGGAGAAGGAGGCCTAATGCAAGATATATTTGCATGATATGTGGAGTTGTAGGGCAAGTGATGAAGATCGAGATGGTGGAGGTTCTATATTATGGAGCCAGATAGAGAGATATAGATGATGAGATCAAGCATGTGTAGAGTTAGCGATGAAGCTTTGAGTTTGTAATCTCCCACAATTATAGATAGTGATAACAAGGATAATAGATGATGTATCATATATGATGTATTGTTGTATGGGGGCTTTCCCCAACGACTATATATTATAACTATGATTTTGATGAGATACATAGGGATACATTTGTTGATATTGTATTGGTTGTTGATGTGCATGGAATATGATGTGATGATTATGATTTGTATTTAGTAATGAGTGTTTAGTTTGTTAGATTCTATGTGCATTTTTGGAATGGTTGATTGAATATGTAGTGTTGATTCTTTGAAAGTTGTTATGATGATGTGGAAAACATTGCTACGAAATGACTAAATAGGAAATGTATGTGAAT
This sequence comes from Taxus wallichiana var. yunnanensis, assembly GCA_018340775.1. NCBI lineage: Eukaryota > Viridiplantae > Streptophyta > Pinopsida > Cupressales > Taxaceae > Taxus > Taxus wallichiana. The sequence goes on along the minus strand of CM031243.1, from coordinate 493,021,269 downwards.
AATAATGAATAATATAGCATATGGTAAATGTATGTGTGTGATGTAATGTGGTAGATAAAATAAAACGATAATGTGAGGTAGATGAGTTAAGGGAATAAACGAATGATGCGTTGATAGTTGTGTAATGAGAAGATGTAAGATAATGTTTGTAATGGCGTGTGACTTGAATGAAGGGGGAAGAAGAGTGATTTCCTCCCAAAGTGTTGGAATGAGTTTCATTTATAAATGCCCCCTCAACAGTCAATAATGAACCATAGAAAAATAGTGTGTCATCAGGAAATGGGTTTATCACGTGCAAGTAGATGCTAGAAAAGATATGATATGAATCACAAAGTGTGAAGTGTGAAAGGTGAGGTTCATTGATGTAGTATTACCTCAACATTCAAGTTTGAACCATAGCATGATTGTGCATCATCGGGAAATGGGTCTTTTGCATGTAAGGATATGCTATAAAAGATATGTCATGAGACATAAAGTGAAAACTGTGGAATGGGAGGCTTCATTGATGTAGTATGCCCTCGGTAGTAGAGTGTGAACCATAACATGAGAGTGCATCATAGGGTAATGAGGTGGAAATGGAGACCATCTACCAAAGGTGGAAAGGTATACTACATATATTAGGATCATGTGGAACCGTAATAGTGTGAGTATAGGTGCTGAATTGGAAATAAGATGAAATGTTGCCAATGATGGGGGTGTGATAGTATGAAGTGTGGAAGCGGGCTTCTTAGGAAGCCAATGAGATGTAGTAGCGATGTGTGGAGGATGAGATGACATGGCGATAGGCAAGCCAATAGAAGGAGGTGGATGGAAGATGACCTAAGGAGGTAGATGAAGAATGATCTTAGGAGGAGGTAAATGAGACAAGTTAAAAATGGCAGAGGCTCACCTATGTGGAATAGGAGAGCAAGAGAGAGCTCACGAGAGTGAGGGAGGAAAGAAATGAAACATTTATCTTCTAATTGTTGTAGTCTATCATGGAGAGCATAAAAATCATTGTCACGGTGGCCATTGATGTAGTGGAAATCATAGAAAAAGTAGTCACAATGACATTGTAACCAATGAGGGGGATGGTGTTGGGTGAAAGGTAAATGGATTAACCACTTATCAAGTAAGGTACACAAGACATCATGTGGTTTAGCATTATTTGGAAAATGTAGTGGTTCATGATTGTGAGATGTAGGAGACTTAGGATAATTTCATGTGGTGGTGGGGAAGGAAGATGCTTACATGGAGGTGGAGATGGGGATCACACAAGAGGGTCAATAGATGGGGAGGAGAAGACTTAGTAGGAAAGGAAGGAATAAAAGAGTAAAATGTGGTGGTATCACATGTTCCTCAATAATTCCTTCTCTAGATCAATAATTTTACAACACAATAGAGTAAATGATTCACATGTATCATATAAGAGATTTTCTTTTAAAGGAGGAATCAAGCCATGAAAAATATAAATTACATTTCTAGATCAATAGGCTGAAATAATAACTGATGCATGTAAGAATTAAAGTGTAAAATGTAATCTAAAATTGGTTCATTATTTCCTTGATGCAAAGAAGGCAAGTGTTTGTATGTAACTTTAGGACCATTGTTAGAAATAAAGAATCTAATAAAAACATCCTCCATATGATAATAAGTACTAATGGATCCAGAAGGCAAATGAGTATACCATTAGATAACATGGTCAACAAGGCTATGACGAAAGGCTTTGAGTAACAGGAGATCATTGGAATAAGAAGCTATGGCTAAAATAATGTTTGAGATGTAAATAAGGATTTCCAATGCCATCAAAATAGGAGAAAACATGCATGATGAAGTCTTTGGGAAAGTGGAATTGTGAATCTTCTTAGGAATGAGATTTCATGAAGGGAATTATTGTTAATGTAGGCATAATAACATCTACTCTTGAGGGTAAGGGTATGAACTTGGGTTTGTAAAGAACTACCATCATGCATGAGAGATATAATATATTGTGAGGGGATGGTTTGGGAAGTGAGAGGCACATTAAAGGGTTGAATCTTTCCATTCTAAGTGGTCATAGGAACTGTGAAAGGGGGAGAGGATGTCAAGGAGGGGATGGAGGTGCGATAGGAAGAGATGACCGTGGAGGCTCTACATAGATGTTAGGTGTAGAATTATGAGACATAATGAGAGGTGTATTAAGAGTAGGATTAGGGTAAACATGGCAACATTGGAAGGAGCTTCATAAGTGAAGTAAGAGGAGGTGTAGATTCACATTCAACTATTTTAACTGAAGGACCATCATTATTAACATGTGTAGTATCATTATCAGAATCGAAGTCACTATCAATCATATTTTTGCAAGCAAATATTTCATCAAGATTATCATCAACATACAAAGAAGTGGTAGGAGTGCGAGTGGTAGATCTATCATTGCAATTATTAGAAACATTTTTAGAAGTAAGAATGGCAGGAGAAATAGATTCACATACAATATGACTAATAGTAGGAACACCATTATCCACATTTACAATTGCAAGATCATAAGTAGAATCATTAACATCCATGCGTTTACAATCAAGAACCTCATCATGCATAAAATCTATATTAATGCTATCACATGCAACTAGACAAGGATAGGAAGATGGAGGATTATGCATGGGTATGGGAAATGAGGGATAACATTGGGTAAAATTTTGGCCAAGAGAAAATATGCAAATATCAAAGTTTTGGAAACAAATAAGAAGGAGTTTTGGTGGTCAAGGAGTAGTTGGAGGGTTTTGTGTCATATTGAGGATGGTAGATGACATTACGAAATTCATCTTTTTCAATGACATTGCAAATATTGGTTACATATGTATATTGGTCATATCGTGTTGTGGAGATGGGTACCTATTTTGAGCCATGAGGGTTTGGGATCCAAGGGAAAAGGGTTCGGAGAGGAGTGGGGTTCACCAAATGATTTATTAACAATATAAATTAAATATGATTTTAGAGTAACTTCATAACTAAAAGATATACAAATGATGATATACAAAAATATACAAATGCTAAGTACTCAAAAATGTAGAACTCTAATAAAATGAGAAGGATAGATGACTTAGTTGATTTTTGTGTGATCTAGAGATAGTCGAGGATTGTGTAGTTGTTGGATCCAATTGAAAAATATGCTAAAGTGGTTGACATATAGTTTTGGGACTCGGGACTGTGTGCTGCAGAAAGGAGCACCCATGGGAGGGTAGGAGTACCTAAGCACTAGTGTTTGATATGGGCATTGGTATCTATGTAAATATTCATGATTTGTCTTTTTCTATGTCCTGAGGTATTCACTCCAATGTATTATTTGTCACTTTGACTTCGCTATTAGGGTTTTGATGTCATGTGTAACGTGCAAAACAAACCCTACATATCTGCACAAGCTTATAGACACATTAGATCTGAAATAAAAATGTACTATGTGAATTCATACGACCCCAAAAGTCACCCGAAGAGTGAGCTTATGACCGAGTGCTACACTACATTACAGACTCCATGTAGTTCTCTGTGCTTGTGTGTGAAATGGTGTCCTTATGTTACCCTCATGCCAATGACGTTAAGATAGTGGGCTATAGCTAGCTTGGATGAAAATGTGTGATATGGAATTCAACACTTCCCCTTCCTATACAATGTATGCAGCCAAAAATGTAGTCCCTTGTGATAGTAGTGGTAGTATATATATCAGATAGTCCCTTAGATTTTCCACCCATAATAATGGTGTGTATGTTGTGTATATATATGAATCTCTTGTTTAAATTTTGAAAGTAGTGACACAAAAGGCCAACTATGAACACATGATAAGGATAAGAAAATTTAAAAGGGTGACCACAAAATTCAAAATGAGAAAAGGAAATCAAACTAGGATAGAGTGCCCAAGATGGACACAAGTACCTAGTGTTAGTGTCATGGGATAAATGATGACAAATGTGAAAAGACAAAAAACGAGGATCCCTATGACCTAACCAAAAGTGGATGCATAAATGAAAAATGTGGAAGAGATTCACAATAGAAAAAATCAAAGGATGTGGACATACAAGAGATAGTGTCACTAGTGAATAATTTTCTTACTTAAGATTCATGCATATAACAACATACTTGATGACATAACAAAATAGAAATGTGTGCGTGATTTTATGTCTATAATAACTTATTTACACAAGTATACATTTCCACCATTTCTGAAATTTGAAACCTACAAAAAATTCCTAAACACAAAAACCATGCTTCCTAACACATTCCAAATCATCCATGACTTCAAAAACAATGATTTTCTCATAACTCTTCATCCGTAAAATTGATTGTACCAAAATTTTGATTGAAGACTCTACTCCCGGGAACATTTGAGAAGACCATTGTTGTATACCAGATGATGCCCTAGTTTTCTATAGTAGAAAACCTGAAACACTCCATCCAAAATTTTCCTTTTTATTTGCAAGATTTCTAGCAGATGAAACACGACAAAAATTGGAGCACAACATCACAATGTAGAGCTGAATCTAACAATGGTGTTTTCATTGCAAACCAACACCAATATGACCAATTTATGAAAATAGTGAATGCTCTATATAATGAATTATTAAAAATAGTAAGTATCTCAAAAATCAAACTCAGTCCTCGAAACATTTGAAATGGTGTAAAACAACAAGCAAGACAAAACAAACAATTTCCCAAAATAACGAGTTTTGAAAAAACAACCTTTAAAAATAGAAACTTCTTGAAAATGGTAAAACATCATCAATGGAGGAAATCTAAGTGTTTGAGGAGCTTTAAAAGGAAACAATTGAACAAAAGGAAAAAATTCCCGAAGTAGGAGCTCCTGGTCCCACCTACTAAAAATAAAAAGTTTAAGTTTTTAGTGCAAAATTTGTTGGTTTTCAATCATCTCACTATTTTTTTCCATTATCACATGGTTGTAAATTTATCTCATATCTAAAACAAGAAAATACACCCTCCACAAGGATCCTAAAGCATCATTCTGATCACAATTGTGTCAAGGAACAAGACAGAGCATATCAAGGCGCAACAGGTGAAAGCTGGAGACATTGTGCAAGTGCGAGTTCGAAGAGAGTTAGGAGCCCCATTAGAATTCAAGATTTATCAAAGGATTTCATCATGGTCATAGTTGAAATGATAAAATATTTAGGAATGTTGTGAAATATTGTGCCTCAAATTCATCACCATCTCTCTAATAAGAAAATCAAAGTGAGCCTGCCATTCAAGAAAAAGTGATCCATTGCAGCCTCCTCCTCTTCAAGAGCATCCAAGTATGTATTCCCTAGTGGAAATTTTTTCCCATAATGAACAAAAAGTAATCCATACTTAGTTGTCCATCATAAGCACAATTATTTCTCTTACATATACTCACTAATTACATCCATGCACGTAATACTTAACACTATGCACTTACATGCATACATTGTATATCTCCATATATCTATCTATGCACATCGTAGCACTAAATTACAAAAAGTGCAACACCTATTTATACATGGTGGGAACTTGTCCTTCACCGCTTACATGTTTCAATCCTAAAAATAAACACCCTAAAAGTAGGTTGCATGCCCTTAGAATCCTCCTTTAACTCCAAATCATGATATAAATAGCTCGATCACTCCCATGCTTAGATCCTATAATAAGATTTGTCCCTAAGTCATATTTATCCCATCTTGCATGTTATTTATGTGTAGTTGGTGCCTTATCCTTTCCCATGTCTATTCTGGAAGTTCCTTGCATGCCACAAAACTCGTTTTTCATATTTTTAGCCTCCACTAGAAATTTGGCTAACTCCACGAAACCACTTGTGTGTGTTTACATGAAACCTTGTGTACTAATCTCTTCATCCCCTTACATGCATACCTTTCATGCATTGACTTACCTATGTAAATATTCTTTACTTTGTGTGTGTGCTTCTAATCTCCCGATTCTTCTTTTTGGTTCCTACATGCAGTCTTTATCCTCTGCTTGATGACTAATACTTAGTCATTTTCTTCATTCAACATTGTCCTTTCAAAAATTTCTCTATACTTTTGGATCGTTTGTTCTTGATTTTGGAAATGACTATTGAGCCTAGAAATGACTAAGTCTAGGAGAAGAGAGGATGAGTGCGTGTGGAAGGCAATATAGGAAGAAGGTGCATGATGAAGAGTGTGCAGGGAGAACTAAGTGCGCATGAACAATTTGAACAATTGATGAGGTTTGGAGTGAAGGGTTTGAGTAAACATGGAGTGCACAAAGGTTGGCGTGTAGACATAGAAGAGGGTTATGAGACTTAGCCGCATTGTGGAATATGGTGTTGCATGGAAAACACGTGAGGATGTGGGTAGGCGTGATAAGTAGATAATGTTAGTGCATGAAGACTTACGGCCCAAGGAAAGAATATTCAAGGGAATAATCAAGGGCTAGTCATTGTGCTTAAGGAGTTGTAAAGTGGAAATTAATCATAACTTTAGCAAGTTGGCATAGGCATTCGAGTATGATGGATCATGATCCCTCTTGGCATGTGATCTGCTCATGAGTAATCTTGAGGTGGTGGGGGAGAGATCCCACTCTATTTAAGAATGTGCTTGGGTCCAAAATAGATATGGAGAGGCGTAGGTGCGTATGAGGCATAAGTGTGTATGGGTATATGAAGGAATGTGAGGAAATGAGAGATAATACAAGAGGAAGAAGATGGGTGATGGAGGCACAAGATATTATGGGTGCATAGGAGAGAGCATGGATATAACCCTTTGAGAAGAGTCATTTGGTAGAGCTAGGATGTTATGTCATGATGTATTTGATGCTCATTATGACCCTTTTGATGTAATCTTGATACTATAAACCATCGTGAATCAATGAGTATGATGGATTTTATGAATATCTCTGGTTATGGGTCCAAACCCTAGTGTTCTTCATATTGCTTATGGTTCAGATCTGATTTCTTTGTGATGTTTTAGTGTTTAAATTTACATTATGTTGCATTTGTGCTTAGAACTAGTTTCTTTACTTCTATCTTAGAATGAATGCATGTATTTATGCTTCTGTAAACATTCCTCCATTATTAGTGAAGCATTATTATAAAGCTCACATAAAGGAGGGGCTCGGTGCCCTCCGTTGCCTCGGTGAGCGCCTAGTCAAGGTTGGGTGATGTGTCGATGTGCTTGGGGTTTAAAGGGAGTAGGGAAAAGTGACTACATTTTTGTTTCATTCTTGAAAAATCTTTTGAAGTTGTTATAAACCGGTGTGTGATGACAAAATGCTTGACCTTGGACATCATCGATACTTGGCTTAAGGACACCAGAGGATGAGTTTGCATAATGATTCAAAATTGGACCCAAGTTTAATGCATGTAAATGGCTAGAGGAGAATCAGATCATGAGCTTTATGAGACATTATTTTTTTGTTTTCTAATAGAAATGTAGGAATGGTTGTCGAAGTATGCATCGAGGAAGAGTTGATTTTATCAACCTCATGTTTGGACCCAAGAAGATTATTAACAGCTTCATGATGCTTTGATCGACTGTACTCATGTTGCTTGATCATTGGTGGAGTGGTGTGTTGACTAGATATACGTTGGAGTACATGGTTTCTACTTATTCTTTCCCATATGTTGTTGAGTTTGAGTTCTTGGGAGAACCAAGAGGATATTTCTTGTGCATTATACAGTTAGCCATCAAGATCCTGATCATCACTCTAAGTTTGGAATTATTTCCTATGGCTAGCTAAATTCCCACTAGGCATGGGGCATGGAAGATGGTGGTGTGAGATGGTGGATCCTATGAAATAAGTGGAGAGAGAGGAGAGACAAATCAAGTATAATGAAGCGTGAGAGAGGGAATTGACAAGACAATGTGAAGTTGCAGGATCGATGGAATTATGGAGGCAATATTGCGGGAAGGATTTGAGGTTCACGTAGAGGACGTGGAACCTGAGCAGTATGTGCTACCCCATCTTAGAAAGCATGAGAGAATAACCCCCTCGGCTTCTTATGAGAGATCATCGTATGAAGGAAGGAGAAGAATTGTAGGCACACATCTAAACCCACAATGCGACCAAACCCTTGCGCTTAGTTTCCCAATTTTTGAGACAAGTATTTATAATTCGGTTGACATTGGTAAGCAAACAACATCATTAGATATAATTTTACATTACATCCATCTATGGCCGGGTAGACATTTTCGGTGTTTGGGGGAATATTGTCAGGCACGTCATTTAGACAAGGTGTGGGTACACAGAGTTTGGGTATCATGACTAGAAGTGGTTCAATGTCACATATTGTTGTACGAAGTTTAACACAATGGTGGGGACATAGATTGGAACTTCTTCGGATATTTTCCTGCTACAGGAGGAGGATCTAGTGGATCTGGAGGGATAGGAGCTAGTGGATCTAGTGGCACTAGTGGTGGAGGAAGAACATCAAGAAATCAAGGTTATGGATCTGGTGGATAAGTAACTCAACCACCTTAGCAAGTGTTTTATGAGATGTCTTTACATTTACCTAATTACAAAGGTGTTGAGGATGTTGTAGAGCATGTACATAAGTGCGAGTTGCTATGGTGTACTAAGGGTATCACTACCCCAGAGTGGAGGGCAATTAGTTTGTAACCATGTTGCAAGGGCGTACACATAGCTGGTACTAGAAGTATGAACCACATCAAATAGTGGTGGATTATACCAAGCTACATGATGCCTTTTTTGGTGGAATTCCACATTCCTTAATTTGAGAAGAAGAGCATCAACACACTCAAGGAGATTCAACAGGTATGGCAGAGAGTGTGTGGGAGTATGATGCACACTATAAGACTCTCTTGTTAAATCTATCTTATGATATCCATCCCTTACAACATGCTCAATGGTTTTTTGGAGGATTGATAATGCCTTTCAAATGAGTTCTCTCCCATAAGACTTTCACGTATCCACGAATGCCTTAGAGACTACTCTCGTGCGCTAAGGATTTTGGGAGTGTTAACACTGGGGTAAGCCCATTTTTGGAAGCACAAATTTCTGCCATGGGAAAGTAGCTTGAAAAATTCTTTGCGAATTCAGCTCATGAAAACATAGTGGACTTTGGTACATAGATTGTGAAGTGGAAGGACACATAAAGGATAGTTTCCCTCAAATCTCAGTGTGCACCATACCGTTAGGTTGTGAAATATGTCATGGGGATCATGATCCAAGTAGATTCCCTTTGTTACAACGCACACTCCATAAGAAGGTGTCTTCTTATTGCAAGATTTGCACATCCACTACTCACGATATGAATTTATGTGGATTGATAGACCAAATTCATGATGCCATTGATATTGGTGTACACTAGACCGGCGTTGGGAACAGTTCTAAGGGAGAAGGTCATTAGTATGAAGGGTGCGTGTAGATGGTGAGGGTCGAGGAAGAGGTTTTTACAGAGGATTCAGAGGTCGTAGCGGTCACAGAGGAAGGGGTGACTTCCCTCGTGGGACTTGTTATGATTGTGGATCTATTGAACACTACAAGTGTAAATGTCTGGATTTACTACAATGCTCATGGTACGAAAAGAGGCACAAGTATGAGGAGTGCCCTAAATTGTATGACCACATTAGCCAAACTTAAGAAGAAGGAAAAAGGAACAGGGTGGTTAGTGTGAGAGATAAGCTCGACCCATTTTAGATGCCTAGGGTATCTCTTAACCTCGAATTAGAACCTATTTTAGTAACTACACGCACCGAGGATGCACGCACTAGAGAAGTACCAAAGTAGAGGCCTCTCCATATAAGAGAAGAAATATTACATGGTAAATATCTTGATCCACCCATCACAAAGAGGTTTACCAAGAGACCATGGAAGTGATTAGGAGCTCATGAGAAGAGATTTAATGATTAAAGGAGCAGTTGTGGAAGTTAGAACATGTGAAGAATGTTGAGGTCCCTTAGAGCGACATGGATGAGGTCAAAGAAGTGTGTAGGATGTTACACTAGGAGAACATTATTCCTCTGTTAGGAGAGTGGTTAAGAGAAAAGGTACCACGTGCGGGGAGATGGGCACGAGAGGTAGGTCTTACAAGGTAATCTACCCCCTCAAAGTCTTGATTATGACAAGGAAATTACGTTGAATGTGGTTGTTGATGGATGGCTCTTGAGAAACATACTAATTGACACAGATGTAAAGGTCAATGTCCTTAATTTGGATTCATGGAATCAGATGGGAAGGCCTCCATTGCAGCCCTCTTTAAATGTGTTGTGTATGGCGAACAAGACAAAGGCTATGCCCATCGGAGTCTTGAAAGATGCTTCCATAACCATTTAAGGGGCTAAGTCTACTAGGGATTTTGAAGTCTTATCACTTTCCGAGGAAGATAAATTCCCAAAGATTACTCGGACACCCCTAGTGTTATGAAAATAATGTCAACTTGTGCTTTAATAAGGGATACATCAGTTTTGAGAATAAAGAGTAGCACGCCATTATTACACTAACAGATGGGAGGTTTGTGCCTTATGTAGAGCCTTTAGGAAAAGAGGACCTAGATATAATCTATGTCCGCACCATTAGAGACCCTGAGGATATTTATCCATCAAGAGAAGGAGTCATTCAAAGGAAGATGCTCGATCTATAAGTGATATAGATAGCATTGTGTGTGACAATTAGATGCATGAGACCTATGAGTTGGTTGGAAGACAATTGAAGGGCACTATAACTCAATTTTCTAGAGCACACTCAGTTAGGTGCTTGGGAGGAAGACAATTACCAAGTTATACTGGGGAAGGTAACTTTAATGTCTTTTTGTGCGCAATGGAGATCCAGTGGACATGTCAAGTAGAAAGGAGGAATGTGCTAACTTATACCTTGTGTGCAACAACAACATGTCGATTGGTGACTCATCGAGATAATATTATAGAAACGACACAAAGTGAGAATCACTTTCTCTGTTAGGTTTCTCTGAAGTAATTCACCCTCTAAAATATGCGACTATGATGGGAAGGAATCCACCTCATTTCATGTCCAGGAATGTGAGAGAGCCTGGATGGTAGGCTTGGAAGCCTTACCTCCCTCACTTTGGGTGCATAAGTTCTATTCCACCTTGCAAGGTTGTGCGTATGCATGGTATAACCATTCAGAGATATGTCGTTAGACAAGAAATTGGAAGAGTTAACGATAGATATTATTCAAACTTTTGATTATCTAAGTCCTAAGCCATTGGTGAATGAGGCATGACAGTAGTCAAGCACCTTACTCTGGGAGATTGTGATATGGTTGAAGAATGAATCCTTGATTTTCTAGGGGAACTAGGCTTGGAGGTGCACTTCGAAGAAGGAAGGAGATACGATTTGAGCATGCCTACTTGGAGAAAGAAAAGGGAAAGTTGGTGTACTTGATAGATAATGAGGAAGTAGAAATCTTGGATGTTAATCATACGAAAGGTACGCGTAAAGTTTTGGAAAATGCATGATGTGCAAGCACACAGCTTACCATGATCCTTGAAAATGAAGAAGGTCAACATTGGTACAAAAGGAGAGCAAAATAAGCTATCATTTGAGATTATTGGACCAACCAAGAAGTTTCAAAGATAATTGAACTGCATTGCGACTTCGAGGATTTGTTCCATGTGTGGATACCATGATTTAAAATGAGTTCATCACTCATTGGGAGAAATGCAAATTATGTTGAAGGAAGGTGTGCACCGATTATTAAGAAGAGACATTATAGGATGAATCTAAATTTACAAGTAAAAGTTAAAGAGGAGATTGATAAGATGATAGAATATGGAATCATTGAAGCAATTAAAGAATCAATGGGTAAGCCCAATGGTACTTAGTATCAAGAAGGATGGCGAGGATAAGGATATGTGTAAACTACATATATTTGAATGTTGCATGTATCATAGGTCCTTTTCCAACCCCACATCAAGAGATCTTGGAAGGTGTAGCAGGAAGAGAGATCTATTCTTTTACAGATGGATTCTCAGGTTATCACTAGGTAAGGATTGCAAAGGAAGACTAAGATAAGACTACTTTCGCCACCTAATGGGGAATTTTATCTTAAACAATTATGTCCTTTAGGATTAATAATGTGCATGATGTATTTTTGCGCATTGTGGTGTAAGAATTTCAAGACTTCATCCATAAATTTCTGAAGTTTACCTCGATGATTGGACGATGTATGGGTTATGTTGTCGTCCTCAAAATTCCCCTCTTTGAAGTCAAGTTTCAAATTTTTTTATTTAGTATCGTGGAGTATTGGATAATTGATCCTGGTATTGTTTTCCATTTTCTATTCAATGGAGAACAATTATAAATTTGGGCATACATCTGGAGTTTTTTCTTTTCTGTTTATTTCTTCCCATAGTAGGGAATGATGAGCATATCTTCCCCGTTAATTTTTTTCCTCAACATCCATGAGTATTATGTGGATATCTCGATTGGATGTAAGCATGGACGTGTTTCAAGAAATAGAAAGCCTCCACATGTCCAAATGGCACAACTCCAAGGACAGGGCCCAAGGGATAATCCACAAATAAGCGCAGGCTTTCCATGTGTCTAGGGTCCAAAATGAAGACAAAACAAGCCCAAATTGGCTAAGTATGGAAGGTTCAGTGGACGATACCATGTGCTTCATCGGTGCAATTTCAAGGGTCGAAGCTAGGGGTAGTTCTCAAACTTGTGCCAATCCTCCACGTGTCCCAAGTCCAAAAAAGGGGATAGAGTCGATTGCTTAAATTGACTAAGTATGAGCGGGTCAACGAAGCCTCCACGTGCCTCAACGGTGTAATTTCAGTAATGAAACCAAAGGGGTAAATCTTCAAATGAGCGTCAGCTTACCACGTGGTCAGAGTCAATGGAGAGACAGAGTTAGCCGTTGAAAAGTCTAGAGGCCCAAGCGGAAGGATCCACGCGCGCTCGGACGTAATTTCAAGAGGCATATCCAAAGCGGAAACTCAAATGAGCACTAGTTCTCCACGTGTCAGAAGCGTCGAACATAAGTCAAGAGGGAAGTAAGCCCGAATCGAATAAGTATAAAAGAACCAACAGAGCTCTCCATGCGTTAGCACGGCGCAACTTTAAAGGAAAAATCCAAAGGCGGTTTCCAATTGGCGCTTGACTCTCCACGTGTCTAGGGTCAGATATACGGCCTCGCCAAACAAAAGGGAGAAAGTCAAATATTAAGCCCGAATAGAAATTCAAGGTGGGGAAGCGGGTCGTCAGGGAGATTTGAGAATTTGAGCCATGTTTTCATTAAAGGGGCTTAAAGTTAAAATGTTACACGCCGCCTCTACCCATGCCAGGAAAAGTCAAATATTAAGCCCACATTGAAAGTCAAAGTGGGGAAGTGGGTCGACGAAGAAATTTGAGGTTTTCATGCATTTTTGTAAAAAGGGATAAAATTCATAAAGCGAGTCGCACTTCGCCACCTCAAGTGAAGCTACGTGTCGTAGGCTTATATCAAAAGTGGAAGGGCGGTACAAAAATGTAAAAATGCCAAATCTCTATAAAGTCACAAAATGCAAAAGGCATCCTCCTCACCCGCTCCAAGTAAATTTCTCCCACGTGGATGACTCACGGTTTAAAGTTTGAAAAGGCAAGATGAACAGTTCAAATTCAAAGTTACAAAACGAGTGTAATAACTACATAATGAAAAGTCTGGTTTTTCTAGCTATTGGCGTTTCTTTTGGGAATCAAGAATCTAAATGGACCCGAATGATTGAAAATATTGTAAACCATTTCTTTCAAGATATTTAATGGCTTCTTCGCGCCATTGTAAAGGGGTTGGTGCATGATCTTGTAGACTCGAGAGTGCAGAAAAGTCAAGAAATTGGAAAAATCTACGTTTTTGGGTCATTTTGTGTGATTTTCGGCCCGCAAACATTTTTGTCCCAAGTGTCCCAAGTTCATTCTGGCTCTCTGCTTCCCGATCGGCCGCTTTACCCGAAGTCCGCTTTTCTTCGGCCCGCTCAACTTTTTTCCCAAGTGTCCCAAGTTCACCCGACTCATTGTTCCCTTTTCGCCGATTCAACCCGAATCACGTACTCCACGTACTTTCATCCCTCATGTCCCAGAAGCATTTGTGCATACTTTTCCCGCATCGCCCGTATCGGCCGAATCGCGCTTTCGCATCCCGCGTGTCCCAAATGAACCAAAGGCCATTCGAGCTAATTTTTCCCGCTCTTCACAAATATCTTGCTTTCCAAGTTGGTAGGTGTGTATTTAATGCACATTAATTGTCTTTCTCTCTCCCAAACGGCTATATAATGAACTCCCCTTATGTGTTTTGCACACTACTTTCTTTTATCCTTTGCTCATACCTTTCATGATCAAGATTTCTGCGCGCATACTCATTTCCCTAATTTCATCCCGAGTCCAGATTGCAACCTTGGCTCTTCAAATTGCTATCAAAATGAAGATTAAATTCCAAGGCCAGGAGCAAGTCTCACCGCTCGAGTCTGCCGTTCCCGATATCGGGGACAGTGAGGTTCGCCACCTCGACTTTGGAGATTTTTGGGCAAGAATGACAGACGCGAACCCTTCACCTATGGCACAGATGATTCATGATAGTGGTTTGGCATTCACCGGTGGTTTCCCTATCTCGGTGCAATGCGCAGATATAGTACTCTCCTGCGGTGCTCATTTCAACCCTGACTTCGAGTGAGCTGACGAACGTGCATGGGGAACTCATCGCCAAACTTGACGCTACCGCCATCAGCGCTGCCCTAAGAATTCCAGAGATGGACAATGCTATAGTAATTTCTCAAACTGTGCACAAGCCCTTTTGATCAGACAAGAGAAATATAAGGCGCGGTGGCAAAGTCCTCGCTTAAAACCCTAAAAAGGGGGCATCTCGCCTATCCAAGGTTCTTTTCCATGCAGATTTCAATGAGGAATTATCGATTTTATAATCCTACTGCTCGGTCATGGGCTTACCTCTCTACCAATGAGTTTCATTTTGGATGTGCCCACTCATCAATATGGTGTGCGAAGGAACTCGTAATATTAATCGGGCAGATCATCGATGAACCTAGCAGAGCAAATTATCCAATGTACAACAAACAAAGAAATTTTACATGACTTCATACTTGATGTATACTCTGGCAGCATCAAGGCAATGGTTTGGCTTCTCATACATTGATGCTCATAAGGGTGACCCCGTATATGCCTACTGCCCTCAGTTCACCTTGGAAACCAGCAATCGCAATTTTAGAAGGGTGAATGATGCTTTCACCATGTACATTGTCAGGCTTCTGGAGAGCGACACAACGAGGAGATTTTCTGATGAAGCTATGAATCTGATATCGCACTACGGTGCCTACTTCATCCAATTTAGAAAATTTTCCTATATAAGGCTTGCAGGCTATGAGAGCACTCCTCTCAAGCTTCCTATGTTCTGCAATGATAAAATGGCCTTGATAGAGGTATGCAGGCAGCTGGACAAGTTACACAGAACCTGCAGGGATAAGAAAATTACTGGCTTGCACTTCCCCATCACTTTGGGAAACTATACCTGCAAAACAACCCTAGATGCTCAAAACATAGAAAGAGCCCTGGCTCCCATCACTGTCCATTTCTTCAGGCCAAGAACCTGTTTTGACTTGAAGAAATTTATTGAGCAGAACATTAAGATCACTTATCATCATAGGGCAGACACAGAAGATTATTGGGCTGACTGTGCTGATGATTTTGAGGCAAGGAGGAGACACTACGGCAGATTTTCTCTTCAATTAATTCAAGAACTTAACCTGTACCAAGTTCCTGAAGGGCTCCAGGATGATAATTCTGACCTGTACTCATATGAGTATGACAACGTGGTCAAACACACTCCCTTGGAGGATTTGGATTGGTTCAAAAAGGAGAAGGACGATCTGGGGAAATCCTAGCTCCCGTCTTGGTAAGAACCAAAATCTGGTTTGACAGGAGAGTTCGCGAACTTAGAAGGCACTCAGGGGAATCCTCCTCCAAGGATACTACAACACCAAGAAGGGATGCATTGACACCCAGTTCAGAAACACCTGCAGTGCACCCCTCCTACCCTCGTCAACTCAAGGTCCCATAGTCTCCACTCCTTCTTCATCCACCCAAGTATATCAGAAGAAAGCCAAGGAGGTTAAGAAGGAACCTATTGAAGAAGAGCCTACAGTGAAGCATTCTGAATTGCCCTCAGGTCCAGAGAACATCATTGTTCTCAGTGAAAGTGAAGAGAGTGAAGTGCCAGCTCCCATGAGTGCCCCTGAAGCCCCAATAGATAAGGACAAAGAAGTCCAGAGCACTGAACTTCCAAGCACCGTTGATTCCTCCGCACCAGGCGCCCCGAGTGCCCCACTCATATCTCAATTAGAGGCAACAACAGTGCAAACCTTGGGTGCCATGAGTTCTCTATCTCTTGGCCCTCTTGCCCCACCTTCTTCTTCCTCCTCTTTTGCATGGGTGCAACCTCTTGTTGATAGTAGGAAGAGAAAGTCTTCCTCTCGGACCTCAGGGCCCAATTTTGATGTCTGTGGCGGCCTTATTAGGTACTACTCCTCCTACTCCCGCTAAGAAAGCCAGGACTACCTCCAGGATAGTATCTGATGCTCAGGGCCAACAATTCTTGGAGATAGCCAAGCCCAAAGTAGACAAACCAGAGCATGATTTACAAGCATCTGATCTGAGCTCTCGAGAATTCCCATGGGAGAGTCCACCCCTGAAGGTGAGATCCACAATCTTCAGAAACAATACCGAGTCATTGGGAGGGTAGAGAAAGGGCAACAAACCATAGAGCAAGCTGGAGGAACAGCCCAGATTCTTACAAGTTTCATCAAGTCCCCGTGTCCAAGGATAAAGTTTTGATCCTACCCCACCGACTACCCTTCCACCACCTGTGATTCTCAGCCAAGATGAGGTACAGAGTATCAAAGATATACATAGGTATTCCATATACGGAAGGGCTATGGAGGCCATGGTGGATGACATGCTCATTGTGGGATTGAATTTCATTGGTGAAGCCTTCAAACTCAATGAGAAGGTGAATAATCTGCAACAAAAACTCTCCTCCACTATTGGGAACATAGATAAAGAGCTCAAGCTCTGGAGCAGTTGTATAGTAGACCTTCACCTTATGGGGCAAGCTGATGAAAATATCTTAATGGCAAGTAAGGTCTTCGATGATGCCAAGGATAACTTGTCAAAATCATGGGTATACAGTGTAGAATGGAAAATCAAGGTTCTGGAGGAAGCTTTGGGAGAGTTAAGAAATAGCTGGCAGAAGGGTGAGGCCTTCAAGACTTTGGTTGTATCTGCCTTCAAAGATATACACTACCATCTTCATGATGAGACTTCTGTGTGCCCTTCTCTTTACAAGAAATCAAAGCTCAATTCAGAGCTTTTGTTAAAAATAACTTGTTCAAAGAGGATTCTATCTCCAAAGAAAAGATGAAGGAAATCTACTCTCTCCAGTCCGCTATCGAAGAAGCAAGCAAGGATTATCATACGCACGTCGAATTCGACAAAGAGATGGAGAAATGTCTCGATTTTGACTCATTCCACCACCAACACGTCAGTTCCACGTGGCAGAGACATAGCAGAAGCATTGAAAAGATTTAGACAACGGATCCTCAAATCAGTGGGTCCCTCCCAATCCTCGAACGCTTGTCTTCTTCTCCCGATTCTTCTTCTTTTCTTCCTTCTTCATCACGAATTTATTGTAATTAGTCAGGTATTGCGATTAGCAGCCCTTTAACTAATCATTAGTTAAAGAAGTAGTTACCAAGAGTAACTAATTTGTAAACTATATAATGGCCTCTCCTCACCATTTTTGGGAGGAACTTGGCTTATCTTTGAAAGTGTAAAGAAATCATAAAGAAATCAATACAGAAGGATTTTCATTCTCTATCTATCTGGTTCTTTTTATTCGTAAGCTATTCATTAAATCTTGTTAGATCATTTGTCTGCATTATGCTGAGAAGCTTTGTATTCTTATAGATGTTATTCATAGAACTTTGTGTCTCTTCAAATTTCATCTTATTAATGTGATACAAATGATCTTATTCCAATTCACTGTACCCTCACATGCATAAGGAATTATTCTGTCATCTATAATTCTGAATGGTGCCTTTCTGCTCGTTTCCACATTTTCATTCCTCTGTCCTTTTGTGATTGATGATCTATTTAGGAAACACTTTCATAATATCCAAGTTCCATAGTGAAACCATGCTTTGTATATGTGTAAATAGGTTCATTTTCCAAATAAGGGAACCTCTCCCACTAAAGAGGAGGGACTTCTTGTCCCCTGACTGTTGCTCTTCTTAAAGTTCCTTTTCGACGACCAATAGTTTTTGGCGACTCACTGGGGAATCGTATTCCAGTTCCATAATCATTTATCGATCATCTTTTGATCTGGCGACTCCACATTTTACTCGAGGGAGAAGGGCCCTCGTATTGAAGATTCTCGCCAGCTTTTGGAACAAAGCAGGTTTTCCTTTCCTTCAAAGAAGAAGAAATATAAGAGCTCATTCAACAAGCACTCCTCCTATCAAAGATAGAATCCCTACGGGTGGTATTCCTTCAGAGAAAATCAGTCCTAATCTCCGAGCTCTGATTCTTGCTGGTGTTTCAGTTCCTCTTCAAGCCATTTTTCCAAGAATGGTGTACCATTGCCTTGGGGCCATCGTGTTGGGCCTCTTGCCCTTCCTCAACCTTTGCATGAGTTACCCAGAGGTAATCGAAGAACTTTCCTAAATTCAAGGGTGATGGCAAGGTACATCCTGATGAACACATCGCGGCCTTCATAGTTGCATGTGGAGTTCTAGGAGTTGAACATGAAGACGTCTCCGTAAGGATTTTTGTTGAGACTTTACAAGATAATGCTGCCGATTGGTTCTATCACCTTCCAACCGGAGCTATCACTAGCTGAACACAATGAGAACTAGGTTTGAAAACCGTTTCAAACCGGCGGAAGACGTGCATGCTTTACTAGCCCAAATTTCTCAAATAAAGAAGGAATCACAAGAGCCCATGAGAGAATTTGTGGCTCGATTCAACAGGTTAATTAACAAAATTCCACTAGACACTCAACCCGTAGATCAAATCCAAAAGTGCTTCTTCCTAAATGCCCAATTGCCCAAGTTAGTTATGCATCGAGAAGGGCTAATCTCGCAACATCGCCAAGGATCAAACTCTTGTTGTTAGTGTCAAGATGATTTAATCATGTCGAAAGTTGAGGAGAGACCCTTCTAGATCTAAGTCTTCTCCTTCCTCCTCTTCCACTCCTGGACCTAATACTGATCCATTGGTACAAAAACTTGCAAATGATCTCATCGCCATTAAGAAACAATTGGCTCAGCATGCTCCATATGCAGACATTCCAAGGAGGAATTTTCAGCCCAGAAATCATTTGCCTGCTTCTCAAACAAGGCTAGCACTTGAAGGACCTCCTATTAAAGTCCCTATCAATGCAACCTGTGAAGTTGAAGAACCAGAGGATGAGGAGGTTAATGAAGATTGTGAAGAATTTGTTGAAGAAGTTGATGATGGAACGGAAGAACTTGAGGGATCTCGAGTTAATTTCTTCACCACTGAAGGCGTTGATGAAGGAGACGATTATGATGAAGTAGTAGTAGACATGAATAGTGAATCATACGCTGTCATGACTCGAGAGCAGACAAATCAGAGGGAGAAAGTGATGCAGCCCACCAAAAAATCTAAGGAGCAGCCGACAACTATCCCTGTAATTGCAAAAAGAGGATCTCCTATCCCCATTTCATCCACACCAAAGGTGAGTCCTGTCAATTCTACTACTAAAGTTACTTCTTTTTCTCCTAAAATTGATAAGCCTAGATCCCAAGTGATGATAGCCCATTCACTTCTGGGTCTTTCGATATTATTGATCACCTGAAAAAGACTAAGGTTCAAATCTCAGAGGCTGAATATTATCAAACCCATCCCAAGGCTTTTGCTAAAATGATTCACTTTGTCAATTCTCATTCTAAAACTACCTCTAAAGGCCTTTTACCCACTCCATCTTCTGCACCACAACCCAACTGCAGCCGCCGTCACTTCACCCAATGACAAAATCAAACCATTCTATGTGACACTCCTTATAGCCGGCCATAGGCTCAATAATTGCGTCATAGACTCAGGAGCATCAGACAATGTAATGCCTGCCAAAGTAGCTCATGCCTTAGGCCTAACTCTCACACGCACTTACGGATCTTGTTATTCCATGGAGAGTAAGGAAGTGCCCCTGGTCGGAAGAATTAAGGATGCACAAGTGGCTTTTGCTACTTTGCCTGAGAAGAAAGTTTTGGCTACTATCCTAGTAGCGGACATTCCTCCTTCATATGGGATGCTACTAAGTAGAACTTCTATAAGGATGTGGGTGGAGAAATTCAAATGGATTGGTCACATGCCCTCATACCTGTTAATGGGCAAATGAAGAAGTTGCTGCCTGAGAAGCAGTCTGAGTATATTGTACAAAAATAGATGATCCCAAAGCACAAATACTCTATGAGGATATGGGGCATGGAAACTACATGATTATGTCTCCAGAAGAAATCCAACTCCCCAAAGTGTCACCTAAGGATCCTAATGGTGTTTGGATATTAGAGTTTGATGGAAGTTGTTCTTCAGCTGGTTCTGGAGCTGGTGTCATATTGGTGTCACCTGAAGGAAGCATTCATCCTTTCTCATTCAAGTTGCAATTTGAAAATACCAATAATACAACAGAGTATGAAGCTCTCATTCTTGGACTCCAGGTAGCAAAAGAACAAGGTGTGAAGAATCTTCTAGCTCATGGAGATGCGGAGTTGATTGTCAAGCAAGTTAGAAACCTCTTCCAGGTAAAGAATAGAAGGTTGAAACATTACAGGAATCAGGTTTGGGACTCTATTGAATTTCTTGACACCTTCTCCATCGAAGCAATGCCTAGGGAGGAGAATACCAGGGCTGATTCACTAGCAGCCTCGTGGTCATTGCTTATACCTCATCCCGACTTCTCTCAAGATAAGTTTACCATCGAGATGATCCATAGACCCAAAGAAGGTACTGATAATACAAGTAATCGGAAAGTTTTCAATGATGATCAACACTTTCTTTCTTTCTTAGAACTCAAGGATAATTTTGAATAGTTGTACTTTGAAGGAAGTGATAATTTGCCTCGTGAAAGTGTGCCCTTTAACGAAGAAGCCATCAAAGAAGAAGAGGCGGATCAGGATGGATGTATCAAACTCAAAGGAAACAAGATTCCAAAAGGATTGGTGAGTTTAGAAGAACTGTTTGACAAACACGATAGGTATGTAAAGTTTAAAGCTTCTACTGACCTCAACAATCAGCTGAACATGACAAAAGTTAATATTGGGAGTTCTACTGACCCTAAACTCATGAACATTGGAAAATGTTGTACATCAGATGAGAGGAAGAAGGTAATTAATCTTTTAAAGAAGTATAAAGATGTCCTTGCTTATTCCTATGAAGACTTAAAAGCCTTTCAACCAAAGGAGATGCAACATTTTATCCCTCTCAAACCTGGAATTAAGCCTTTCAAATAGAAATAGAGGCAATACAATCCTAAGATAGCTGACACCATTTTTCAGGAAATACAGAAGTTATTAAAAGCCAAAATCATTTTTCCTATTCACCATTCAACATGGATTGCCAATATTGTGCCTGTTAGAAAGAAAAATGGTGAGATCCGCATCTGTGTCGATTTTAGGAATCTGAATCAAGCTTCTTTAAAGGACAACTATCCTTTACCCATGATGGATCAGGTCTTGCAAGCAGTAACGGGATCCGAAATGTTGTCTATGCTTGATGGCTTCTCAGGATATAACCAGGTAGAAGTTAATACCGCAGATCAACACAAAATGGCTTTCACTACCCTTGGGGTACCTTTGCTTACAAAAGGATGCCTTTTGGGCTCATTAATGCCGGTGCCACTTTTCAAAGGGCTATGGACTTGGCCTTTGGAAGTTTGAAAGGGAAGTGTATTGTCGTATACCTTGATGACTTGACTGTATTTTCTAAAACAAGGACAGATCATTTTCAGCATCTAGAAACAGTTCTTCTAAAATGTAGAGAACATGGGATCTCTTTAAATCCTAAGAAATCTATTTTTTGTGTCACGGAGGGGAAATTATTGGGGCACGTTGTCTCCAAAGATGGTATAAAAATTGATCCTGAGCGAGTTCAAGCTATTCAAAAAATTCCTCTTCCAACTAGCAAGAAAGGAGTGCACTCTTTCTTTGGTAAGATTAACTTTCTCGAGGAGATTCATCCTTGATTTTCAGAGCTAACTTTGAATATCTCTCAAATGATGAAAGGAAAATAGACGCTTGGTTGGTCTCCCAAGGGAAAAGGGCTTTTGAAGGTATTAAAAGGCTATTGCTAAGACTCCTGCTTTAGCGTGTCCAAATTTCAACAAAGATTTTATTATCTATCATATGCCACGATAACACCCTCGGCTGCTGTTCGACTCAAAAGATTCTAATGATCATGAACTCCCAATTGCATTCATGAGCTACATTCTAAAAAATCATGAGCTAAGATACACCATAATGGAGAAACATGCTTTTGCAAAGGGTTAAAGTCACAAGCGCTTTCGCTTTTTACATTCTTAATTCTCACTCCACAAAGATTTGTACTGTATACAACCATCAAGTCCATTCTCACACAACAGAGTTCGAGATCCAAGAGAGGGAACCGGGTGGCCAAGGTCCAAGAATATGACATTGACATCAGACCAACTAAGCTCGTTCGTGGAAAAGGCTTGTGTGAACTCATCGCTGAGGGAGCTGGACATGGGTTACTGGAGGATGAGGCTGATCTTCCTACCATTTTGTTTCTTGGCTCAATCGATGAATGGTATGCTGATATCACACATTTTCTCACCTATGGGGAGTGCCCTCTCATTTGACTACCAAAGAAAAGAGAGATGCTATTAAACTAAGGTCAGCCCAATATGTTTTGTGGGAAAATGCCTTGTTTAAGCGTGGATTGGATGGGAGATTTTTAAAATGTGTGGACAAGGAACAACAAAAGAAGCTACTTTCTACTTTTCATAATCAGGCATGTGGAGGGCACTACTCATCAACTGTTACTGCTCATAAAATTCTTCATGGAGGATATTACTAGCCTACCTTGTTCAGGGAGATGCATCAAAGTGGGTTGATAAATGTGAAGCATGTCGACTTTCGTGGGTAGACCCAAGTCAGCCTCTTTCGCCCCTTAAACCAATTGTGATCAAGAACCTTTTCAACAATGGGGTTTAGATTTCATCGAACACTTAATCCCTCTTCTAGTGCTGGTCATACCCATGTATTAACCGCCACAGATTATTTCACCAAGTGGGTAGAAGCCATTCCAAGAAAGAGTACTACTTCGTAAGTAGTATGCGCTTTATCAAAGAAAACATCTTGTAAGGTATGGTGTGCCAAACAAGATCGTGATGTATAATGCTTCAAATTTTTCTTCAACCGAGATGATGGATTTTTGTTATGGATATGGCATCTCCTCGCTCACTCCTCGATTATTATCCTCGGGGAATGGACAAGCGTAATCAATCAACAAATAAAAATCTGGTGGCTATAATAAGGAAATTAGTTAATGAGTCCCAACGGAACTGGCACAAGAAACTCTATGATGCTCTTTGGGCAGATAGGATCACACCTAAGAGAGCCATTGGGATGTCTCCTTTTCAGGTAGTATATGGAGTGGAAGCTCAATTTCCAGTAATAGTGGAGCTACCAGCCTTGCATCTAATGAAGGCCATCAAGACACCAGCCAATGATTCTTCGATAAGAGGATCATGTACTCTACAAATCAAATGAGGACAGATTGAAAGTTGCTGATAGGATATCTACCCCACCAATAAAAGTAAAGGTCTTATTTGATAAAAAGGCCAGTGTCGTAGATTTCAAAGTTGGAGACATTGTTTTATTAGGATAAAAGGCATGAACCTCGTGGCAGCCATGGCAAGTTTGATTCCCTTTGGCTCAGACCTTTCAAGATCAGGCACTTTGCTAGTAAGAATTATTTTTACCTTGATTATATGGATGGTTCTTCTCTCCCACTTCCTTATAGTGGGCAGTACCTAAAATTGTTTAAGTCATAGGTGATTAGGAAGTCCTTTTGTATATTCTGTATAGCGTTTGCTTTTCCTTTCCTTCTCTTTGTTTTGGTGTGTTGTCTTCTGTATTGATTTGATTTGATGACTCCATGGCCCAATGGATAAGGTACTGGTCTACTTCCCCTAGTTTGTCTGAATTCTTGCCTTGTCTCATTCTTTGAACTTATGCCAAGTCATCCCCAGAAGGAGCCAGCTGTTGTCCACTCAAAATTCCCCTGCTTTTGAGAAGTTGAAAATTGAAAATTTTTGAAGTTAAATGTCTTTTCTGTTGTCCTGGTAATGTGAAAAGTCAAGAAATTGGAAAAATCTACGTTTTTGGGTCATTTTGTGTGATTTTCGGGCCTGTCAGACATTTTTGTCCCAAGTGTCCCAAGTTCATTCGGCTCTCTGTTCCCCGATCGACCGCTTTACCCGAAGTCCATTTTTTCGCCCGCTCAACTTTTTGTCCCAAGTGTCCCAAGTTCACCCGACTCATTGTTCCCTTTTCGTCCGATTCGCCGAATCACGTACTCCACGTACTTTCGTCCCTCATGTCCTATAAGCATTTGTGCATACTTTTCCCGCATCGCCCGTATCGGCCGAATCACGCTTTCACATCCCGTGTGTCCCAAATGAACCAAAGGCCATTCGAGCTAATTTTTCCCGCTCTTCACAAATATCTTGCTTTCCAAGTTGGTAGGTGTGTATTTAATGCACATTAATTGTCTTTCTCTCTCCCAAATGGCTATATAATGAACTGCCCCTTATGCATTTTGCACACTGCTTTCTTGCTATCCTTTGCTCATACCTTTGCGATCAAGATTTCTGCGCGCATACTCATTTCCCCTGTAATTTCATCCCGAGTCCAGATTGCAACCTTGGCTCTTCAAATTGCTATCAAAATGAAGATTAAATTCCAAGGCCAGGAGCAAGTCTCACCGCTCGAGTCTGCCGTTCCCGATATCGGGGACAGTGAGGTTCGCCACCTCGACTTTGGAGATTTTTGGGCAAGAATGATGACGATGCGAACCCTTCACCTATGGCACAAGTGATTCATGACAAAGGGTTTGGCATTCACCGGTGGTTTCCTATCTCTGCAATGCGCAGATATATAGTGACTTCTCCTCGGTGCTCATTTCAACCCTGACTCGAGTGAGTTGACGAACGTGCATGGGGAACTCATCGCCAAACTTGACGCTGCCACCATTGGCACTGCCCTAAGAATTCCAGAGATGGACAATGCTATAGTAATTTCTCAGAACCAGGCACAAGCCCTTTTTGATCAGGACAGTGAGAAATATAAGGCGCGGGTGGCGAAGTCCTGGCTTAAAAACCCTAAAAAGGGGGCATCTCGTCTATCCAAGGTTCTTTTCCATGGATTTCAATGAGGAATTGTCGATTTTATAATCCTACTGCTCTGGGTCATGGGCTTACCCTCTACCAATGAGTTTCATTTCTGGATGTGCCCACTCATCAATATGGTGTGCGAAGGAACTCAGAATATTAATTGGGTAGAGATCATCAGTATGAACCTAGCAGAGCAGCTGTCCAATGTACAACAAACAAAGAAATTTTACATGACTTCATACTTGATGTATACTCTGGCAGCATCAAGGCAATGGTTTGGCTTCTCATACATTGATGCTCATAAGGGTGACCCCGTATATGCCTACTACCCTCAGTTCACCTTGAAACCAACAATCACAATTTCAGAAGGGTGAATGACGCTTTCACCATGTACATTGTCAAGCTTCTGGAGAGTGACACAGATGAGGAGATTTTCTGATGAAGCTATGAATCTGATATCGCACTACGGTGCCTACTTCATCCAATTTAGAAAATTTTCCTATATAAGGCTTCATAGCTATGAGAGCACTCCTCTCAAGCTTCCTATGTTCGTAATGATAAAATGGCCTTGATAGAGGTATGCAGTAATGACAAGTTGCACAGTAACCTCATAGGGATAAGAAAATTACTCGGCTTGCACTTCCCCATCACTTTGGGAAACTATACCTGCAAAACAACCCTAGATGCTCAAAACATAGAAAGAGCCCTGCTCCCATCACTCGCCCATTTCTTCAAAGCCAAGAACCTATTTTGACTTGAAGAAATTTATTGAGAACATTAAGATCACTTATCATCATAGGGCGATACAAAGATTATTATTGGCTGATCAGGCCGATGATTTTGAGGCAAGGAGGAGACACTACGGCAGATTTTCTCTTCAATTAATTCAAGAACTTAACCTGTACCAAGTTCCTGAAGGGCTCCAGGATGATAATTCTGACCTGTACTCATATGAGTATGACAACATGGTCAAACACACTCCCTTGGAGGATTTGGATTGGTTCAAAAAGGAGAAGGATGATCTGGCGGAAATCCTAGCTCCCGTCTTGGTAAGAACCAAAATCTGGTTTGACAGGAGAGTTCGCGAACTTAGAAGGCACTCAGGGGAATCCTCCTCCAAGGATACTACAACACCAAGAAGGGATGCATTGACACCCAGTTCAGAAACACCTGTGCAGACCCCTCCTGCCTCATCAACTCAAGGTCCCACAGTCTCCACTCCTTCTTCATCCACCCAAGTATATCAGAAGAAAGCCAAGGAGGTTAAGAAGGAACCTATTGAAGAAGAGCCTACAACGAAGCATTCTGAATTGCCCTCAGGTCCAGAGAACATCATTGTTCTCAGTGAAAGTGAAGAGAGTGAAGTGCCAGCTCCCATGAGTGCCCCTGAAGCCCCAATAGATAAGGACAAAGAAGTCCAGAGCACTGAACTTCCAAGCACCGTTGATTCCTCCGCACTACGCATCCCGAGTGCCCCACTCATATCTCAATTAGAGGCAACAATAGTGAAAACCTTGGGTGCCATGAGTTCTCTCGCTCTCGCCCTCTTGCCCCACCTTCTTCTTCCTCCTCCTCTTTTGCATGGGTGCAACCTCTGTTGATATAGAGGAAGAGAAAGTCTTCCTCTCGACCTCAGGCCCAATTTTGATGTTGTGGCGGCCTTATTAGGTACTACTCCTCCTACTCCCGCTAAGAAAGCCAGGACTACCTCCAGGATAGTATCTGATGCTCAAGGCCAACAATTCTTGGAGATAGCCAAGCCCAAAGTAGACAAACCAGAGCATGATTTACAAGCATCTGATCTGAGCTCTCGAGAATTCCCATGGGAGAGTCCACCCCTGAAGGTGAGATCCACAATCTTCAGGAAACAGTCACCAGAGTCATTGGGAGGGTAGAGAAAGGGCAAAAAACCATAGAGAAGTTGGAGGAACAGCCCAGATTCTTACAAGTTTCATCAAGTCCCTGCTGTCCAAGGATAAAGTTTTGGATCCTACCCCACTGACTACCCTTCCACCACCTGTGATTCTCAGCCAAGATGAGGTACAAAGTATCAAAGATATACATAGGTATTCCATATACGGAAGGGCTATGGAGGCCATGGTGGATGACATGCTCATTGTGGGATTGAATTTCATTGGTGAAGCCTTCAAACTCAATGAGAAGGTGAATAATCTGCAACAAAAACTCTCCTCCACTATTGGGAACATAGATAAAGAGCTCAAGCTCTGGAGCAGCTGTATAGTAGACCTTCACCTTATGGGGCAAGCTGATGAAAATATCTTAATGGCAAGTAAGGTCTTCGATGATGCCAAGGATAACTTGTCAAAATCATGGGTATACAGTGTAGAATGGAAAATCAAGGTTCTGGAGGAAGCTTTGGGAGAGTTAAGAAATAGCTGGCAGAAGGGTGAGGCCTTCAAGACTTTGGTTATATCTACCTTCAAAGATATACACTTGCCATCTTCATGATGAGACTTCTGGTGTGCCCTTCTCTTTACAAGAAATCAAAGCTCAGTTCAGAGCTTTTGTTAAAAATAACTTGTTCAAAGAGGATTCTATCTCCAAAGAAAAGATGAAGGAAATCTGCTCTCTCCAGTCCGCTATCGAAGAAGCAAGCAAGGATTATCATACGCACGTCGAATTCAACAAAGAGATGGAGAAATGTCTCGATTTTGGACTCAGTCCACCGCCAACACGTCAGTTCCACGTGGCAGAGACATAGCAGAAGCATTGAAAAGATTTAGACAACGGATCCTCAAATCAGTGGGTCCCTCCCAATCCTGAACGCTTGTCTTCTTCTCCTGATTCTTCTCTTTTCTTCCCTTCTTCATCACGAATTTATTGTAATTAGTTGGGGTATTGCGATTAGCAGCCCTTTAACTAAACATTAGTTAAAAGAAGTAGTTACCAAGAGTAACTAATTTGTAAACTATATAATGGCCTCTCCTCACCATTTTTGGGGGAGGAACTTGGCTTATCTTTGAAAGTGTAAAGAAATCATAAAGAAATCAATACAGAAGGATTTTCATTCTCTGTCTATCTGGTTCTTTTTATTCACAAGCTATTCATTAAATCTTGTTAGATCATTTGTCTACATTATGCTGAGAAGCTTTGTATTCTTATAGATGTTATTCATAGAACTTTGTGTCTCTTCAAATTTCATCTTATTAATGTGATACAAATGATCTTATTCCAATTCACTGTACCCTCGCATGCATAAGGAATTATTCTGTCATCTATAATTCTGAATGGTGCCTTTCTGCTCGTTTCCACATTTTCATTCCTCTGTCCTTTTGTGATTGATGATCTTTTTAGAAAACACTTTCATAGTATCCAAGTTCCATAGTGAAACCATGCTTTGTATATGTGTAAATAGGAAAGAACAAATTAGAGATAATCCATACTTATTCTCTCAAGCCTCCTCTCCATCTGGCTCTTCACGAAGTTCACCGGGAAATCCTATCAAAACTCCTATGGATACTCCCCTTCAAATTCTCCCATTTTTCAACCACCATTGAGCATTGAGCTCCTAGAAGAAGAAGAATTCATAGAAGCAAGAGCATAAGTAGAAATGATAATGGCAGATGAAGAAGAAATACCTCAACCCATTGTTCCATGGGGAAGGAATACGGGCCCGCTTGCTCTTGAGCCACCTCTCCACGATCTACCAACAAGTTCCCGTAAGAACTTTCCAAAGTTCAAAGGTGACAACACACAAAATCCTAAAGAACACATTGTTACTTTCATGACATCATGTGGAATTCTTGGTGTCCAACATGAAGATGTTTCGTGAGACTATTTCGTGGAGTCCCTCCAAGAAAAAGTAGCAGAATGGTTCTACCTCCTTCCTGCCTAATCCATCACTAGTTGGGATGACATCAAGACTACCTTTGAGGAAAGATTTAAATCAATTGAAGACTGTCAAGACCTCTTGGTGTAGTTGGCTCAAATGAGGAAAGGATAAAATGAAACCATGAGATACTTTATGGCTCATTTTGAATGGTTTCTTTGTAGGATACCTGAAGAGGATTCACCATCTCAAAACAATGTCAAGAGATTCTTCATCAATGCTCAATCATCAGAAGTAGGGTTTTTTCTGTGAAGAGCCCAACCAAGGAACATTGTAGAAGCACAAAGGATGGCCATTGAACTTGATGACAATCTCATCCTCTCTGGAAAGATCAAGAATCCATCAAAGGAAAAACCCAACATCCTGGAGAAATGAGAGAACCAATCCATCGCCGCAAAAGTTGGCGAATGAGATGGTATCTTTAAATAGGGAATTATTTGAATGAGTATCTTCTCAAAGAATCAACATAAATAAGATTGGAGGAGCACCCCAAAGGCTCACCTTGGAGGCACCACCCATGAACACAAATTGCAGATTTCAAGAAGAGATGAAGAAGAGCTTGAAACAAGAAAGTGAAGTGGTGATTTACTAGAAAATGACGAGTTTGAGAACGATACACAAATAAGATTCTGTGAGTATTCTGATGTGATGAAGAAGATGAAGAGGATGCGCCCAGTTTCTCATGTGCGTTATTCACTCATTCTCAGTCTAGAAAACATCATCTCCCTCCACTACTACAAAAGAAAACAAGGTTGATGATCCTCCTGTGGCAACTCCGTAAAATAAAATAATCAGTCGAGGATCCCCACTTCCATCTTCCATGAAGTCTGCATTATTAGAGCCTGACCTTGTAGCAAGTAAGAAGATGCCCGCAATCCCAAGTAAGTCTTCCGATGTCTCTTCCAAGTCTAAATCTAAATCTTCTCTTGTAAAATCTAATACCTTGAAAGCTCCTAGTGTACCATTCAAAATATCATCCATTCCTCAAAAATCAAATCCTACTCCCAAGCCTATCCAGACTCAAAAATCAATCCCTTCACCCCCTTGTCCGCATCTCGATCCCTTTGACTTCATAGAATATGCAAACAAAGACAAAGTGTAGATTACCAAACCGAATATTTTCAAACTCATCCTAAAAATTTGAGAGGTTCGTCCGATATATTAGAGTGGTAGTCTAACACCCAATGCTATAACATCTAGTTCCAAAGGCATGCTACCAAACTCACCTACACCTCCCTCACATAACATGCTTTCTCTGAGTGCATCAAAGACTGATAAAGTTGAACCTTTCTACGTCTCCCTTCTTGTTGGAGAATATGTACTGAACAATTACATAATAGATTTTGGTGCCTCAGACAATGTGATGCCTTTAAAGGTCGCCAAGGATCTCAAACTTGCCATGACTCCACCTAGTGGCTCTTGTTACTCTTTGGAGTCAAAAGAGGTCCCACTTGTAGGGAAGGTCAAAGATGCATAGGTGGCTCTCTCCATATTTCCAGAGAAGAAATTTTCAGCGATAATTTTGGTAATAGACATCCCAACCTTGTTTGGAATGTTGTTGAGTAGAAATTTATGCCGAGAGTTGGGAGGGAAAATTTAGATGAATTGGTCTTCTACAACCATACTAGTGAAGGGAGACATGGATAAATTACTTCCCAAGAATAAGATGAGGTACATGGTACAAAAGTCCAAAATCTCGGAAGCTAACATCTTATATCAAGATAGCAAGTGGATGAATCACTTGGTGACAACCGAGGAGGAAGAAGATATTCCCATCTTGATAGGGCTAGATATGCCTTCTCGGAGAGATTTGGATTTTGAAGAAGCATTGAGGAGATCGAGTTACAAGAGGGCAGCCTAGAATTTCTAGATGATGCAGACCACGAGGAAGAGGAGATGGTTATCGATGATTTTCAAGAAGAAAAATCAGCCTATATGCTTTTCCAAGATGAGGAGTTATTCTCATTCCCATTTGGGGATGAAGATGATCTCAGTCAGGCCATCTATGGAGAGACAAAATCAGCTTGCGATGAGCCTTTGAAAGGCTTGAAAGAAATCTCCATACAAGGACTGCTAAGAGCCATGGAAGAAATAGAAGACCTTGAGATCAGTCTTGATCTCCTGATGCAAGCCACAAATCTGCAAGACAAGTGTGAAGCTGATTTGGAAGCCTTAACCAATGTGAAGGTTGGCCATATTGAAAATTATGATGCCACTTTTGAGCTAATGATTGATGGATGTAATAAAAATGGAGGTATTTTCTTTCCCATTTGAAGAGGAAGAATGTTTCCATGATGAACAAACTAAAGCAAGAAGTTTTGAGGCCTTTGAATTTGAAGCTCCTCTAGACAAAGGAGTGATAAAATGTAGTGGTTCCCAAGATGATGAGGTAATCCCTCTAGATAGTTTCCTTGAGCTGCAAAATAAAGATCCTTCAAAGGCGTACAAAGAGGAGCTGCAGGAAACAATGAAGCATAACTCCGTGTAAAAAATATTGGATGCAGTAGAAGTTGTGGAAGATCCTGAGATGATTCTTGATCTCTTCACTAGTGCCATGGACATACAAGACAAATATTATTTTCCCTCCGATCCTCCCAGTCAGTACTCAAATGCCTCACAGTGAAGTAGAGATAAAGGATGAATCAAATGTTTCTCATGGAGAAGATGTCAATGAGCATAGACCTGAAAACAAAAGTAACTCAAAATATACAAGGAATTTGAATGAAAAGAATCCCTGGGGCAGCAATGAGATGTTTGATGGAGAATCAACTATATGGATAAACATGGAAGGAAATTGGCATGATGAAACTGATTTTAAAGGGCATGAAGGTAGTGGAATTTCCAAGCAAGGACTTGAGCATCAAGAAGCTCACATGGACTCACTCCTATAAAGTAAAAGTACAATCATGGAAGTGCCTGGCTTCTATAAACAATTAAGGAGGGGAGGGTACTTTCTGGAACCCATCAACGGCTTTACAGAAAACATCATCACTCAGTGTTTCCCACTCACGGTAAATTTTGAGAAATGGAAAGTGCTTTAGTGAAAGTGGGTTGTCCCCACCTTGTACCATAGGTGATTTCTAGGTGTGTTTCCTTCTTGTTGTGTCGTGTGTTTCCTTTTCATCCTTTTCATGTGTGTGTTTCCTTCTTCTTTCTCTCTTGTTATAGGTTGTACATGACTCTGCACAAGGCCCAATGGATAAGGCACTGGTCAACAAATTATATGGTCTAAGATTGAGATTCTAGATTCCCATGTCATGTCTTCTCTATGCTCAGTCCATGTCATGTCCCCAAGCTAGAGCTAGTTATTGTCATCCTCAAAATTCCCCTCTTTTTGAAGTCAAGTTTTGAAAATTTTGAGTCAATACCATGGAGTATTGGATCACGTCGAGCCTGGTATTGTTTTCCATTTTCTATTCCATGGAGAACAATTAGAAATTCAGTGTATAAGTGGAGTTTTCCTCTTCTGTTTATTTCTTCCCACAGTTGGGAATGATGGGCATATCTTCCCCATTAATTTTTTCCCCAGCATCCATGAGTAGTACATGGATATCTCTGATTGGATGCGGCATGGCCATGTTTCAAGCAACAATGGAAGCCTCCACATGTCCAAATACATAAAATCCAAGGACTAGTCCCAAGGGATAGTCCACAAATAAGCAGGCTTTCCACGTGTCCAGGGTCCAAAATGAAGACAAAACAAGCCCAAATCGGCTAAGTATGGAAGGTTTAGATGGATGAACCACGTGCTTCATCGATGCAATTTCAAGGGTCGAAGCTAGGGGCAGTTCTCAAACTTGCACCAATCCTCCATGTGTCCTAGGTCCAAAAGGGGACAGAGTCGATTACTTAAATTGACTAAGTATGAGCGGGTCGGCGGAAGCCTCCACGTGCCTCAATGACACAATTTCAGTAATGAAACCAAAGGGCCAATCTTTAAATGAGCGTCAGCTTGCCACGTGGTCAGAGTCAATGGAGAGACAAAGTTGGCCATTGAAAGTCCAAGATCGGTGGAAGGAGCCACGCATCAACTCGGCGCAATTTCAGGAGGCGTATCCAAAGTAGAAACTCAAATGAGCGTAGTTCTCCACATGTCTAGAGGTCAACATAAGTCAAGTGGGAAGTAAGCCCAATCAACTAAGTATAAAAGAACCGGCGGAGCTCTCCATGTGTCATCCTAGCGCAACTTCAAAGGCAAAATCCAAAGGCAGGTTCCAAATGAGCGTAACTCTCCACGTGTCCAGGGTTAGATATATGGCCCCACCAAACAAAAGGGAGAAAGTCAAATATTAAGCCCGAATAGAAAGTCAAGGCGGGAAGTGGGCCGTTGAGGAGATTTGAGAATTTGAGCCTTGTTTTCATTAAAGGGGCTTAAAGTTAAAAAGTGACCCGCAACCCTACCCATGCCAAGGAAAAGTCAAATATTAAGCCCGCATTGAAAGTCAAAGTGGAAGTGGGTTGGCAGAGAACTTTGAGGTTTTGAGCCTTTTTGTAAAAAGGGCTAAAAGTCATAAAGTGAGCGTGATTCCTTTGCCAATCAAGTGAAGCCACGTGTCAGGCTTATATCAAAAGTGGAAGGGTAGACCAAAAATGTAAAAAATGCCAAATCTCTATAAAGTCACAAAATGCAAAAGGCATCCTCCACGCCCACTCTAGTAAATTTCTCCCACGTGGACGAATTTGGTTTAAAGTTTCAAAGGCAAGATGAACGATTCAAATTCAAAGTTACAAAATGAGTGTAATGGCTGCATTATGAAAAGTCTGGTTTTTCTCACCATTGGCGTTTCTTTGCGAATCAAGAATCTGAATGGACGCGAATGATTGAAAAGATTGTAAACCATTTCTTGCTAACAAAGAAGAAGTTTGTAACCGTTTCTTGCAAGATATTTAATGGCTTCTTCACGCCATTATAAAGGGTTGGCAATTGATCTTGTAGACTCGAGAGTGCATTGTACCTAGAGAAAGCAAAGGAAATAGCCATTTTTCTTCTACTTCCCTCCACTCTCAAATTTCTTCTATTCCGACACCATGTACAACTTGTGTTTAAACAATCAATACAAGAAGAAGGAGTTTCTTTCTTTCTTTGACTAAGGGGTTTCTTGATACTTTGTGATCGATGAATTCTATTTGGTCTTGTTGTTATTTGCAGAGTTGTTTCTTCTCACGAATGCATGTGTTGAAGTTTCTAACTAGTGCATGCAGGAATCTAATTTTCTACCTACAACATTAGTTCTCCTACCTCTTTTCTCACTCCCTTTCCCACCTTCATAGAAAATTCCCCCTTACGAGATAATCGCAAGCATTGGCCACAGTGTCGATGGAGTGCCCTGTTGGATCCCCTTTGAAAGGCCACCATAGAAATCCATGCTTTCTCATGCATGCATACACGGAAGCTACACCGGTTAAGTAGAGGGACTTAGATTCTCAGAGCGTTGTCAAGGAATTCACAACTTTGTCCACCCAACAAATTTCCTCACCAATAGGTTAGTAAGAGTTCATTATGACACTTTAAGATTGATGTTTGAGAGGTGTAGGTAGTTAAGTATCTCTCTAAACAATAAGAAATGTGTCTTTGCTACTCCTTTTGGCACATTGCTTAGTCACATTATTTGTAATGAAGGCTTATTAGTAGATCCCGCCAAAGTTGTTGTTATCTTGGGATTGGAGGAAACTACTAGTCAAAGCGCGGTGAGCGCGGGTTCTTAGAGAATATGAGTTACTATAAAATTCATCAAAGGCTATGTCGAGATATCCACGCCATTAGAAGAGTTGTTAAAACATAAGAGTAAATTCTATTAGGGTGAGGCGCAACAGGTGGCTTTTGACACAATAAAGAAAAACTTACTACTACGCCAATTTTCACTTTCCCTCATGGGATAAGCCCTTTCATGTGCATGTTGATGCATCAGGTATGGAAATAGGAGTAGTGTTAGCATAACCTAAGAAGGGATTATTGATCACCCTTTGTGTTTTGCAAGCATAAAGTTAACCCCAGCTGAGAATAATTACACAACAATGAAGTGAAAGAGTTTTCAATGATTATGCATTGCATAAGTTTAGGTAGTACTTGTTGGCTACTCCGTTTATCTTTTACATAGATCACATGGTGCTCAAGTACTTGGTAAACAAGCCTATTTTGTAAGGATGCATATATCATTGGATCTTGTTATTTCAAGAGTTTTACTTTTCGGTCATAGTAAAAATAGGAAAGAGCAATTTAGGACATGACCATCTATCATAGATATATTCTAGTGAGGACACATAGAGCATTGAGGACATAATGTTAGATACATAGTTGTTCAGATTACAACATGTGCCCTATAATTTGGAAGATATTGTTGTTTTCTTACGAATGAGTGTGGCGCCTGAAGGAATGAAGGCTCTAGAGAAGAACTGGTTGGCTATACACATCGCGCCCTATGTGGTTGTTAGCGGAGACCTATACAAACTAGGCCGAGATGAGGTTTTGTACCGGTGTGTGCTGGAACATGAACATACTGCAATCATGGAAGAAGCTCATGGTGGCATTGTAGGTGGTCACTATGTAGGAAATGCAACCACACGCAAGATCCTATTAGCAGGCCTTTAGTGGGAGACAATTTATAAGGATTATATAGAATATTGAAAATATTGCAAGGCTTGTGACCATTGTCAGCACCTTCAAAATCTTGGGCATAAAGATGAAATGTCGTTGAGGCCTATAGCAAGTGCAAAACCTTTTGAAAAATAGCCAATTAATTTCGTGGAACATATTTCCCCCTTGGGCGCGGAGGATAGGTTCACACTATATTATCACTTATACATACAATCTACGAGGTGGGAAGAAGCAAAGTCTTATGGTTCTTAGAGAATATAATTAGGAAGTATGGATGCCCGTTGAGTTTAACAAGTGATAGGGGTACTCATTTCTTAAATGAGACCTTAGAATCTTATTGGCAGAGTTTATGGTGGCCCATCACAAAACTACGCCCTATCACCCTCAGGCTAATGGGACTGCTGAGGCCTTTAATAAGATATTGAGCCACACATTGACTAAGATTTGTAATGTCGGAAAGAGAGATTGGGATGATAAAGTCTTTGTTGTTCTTTTGTCTTATAGAACACCCTACAAGAGACTCAACAAATCAACACCTTTCAATTGGTGTTCGACGCGGAGGTTATTATGCCTATTGAATTTATGTTACCATCCCTGTATATTGCACATGCAGGAGGATTGATTAATGATCAAGTACTTGAAGAGCACATAGAAAAAATTATGAAGTTGGATGAAAGGCGATCCATTACTAGGTGGAGTCAAAAGATGAAGAAAGCTAGGCAGAAGGCATGACATGATCGACATATTAAAAACAAGAAGTTTGAGGTTGGGTAGATGGTTCTTCTGTATGATTCAAATTTTCTACACCATCTTGGAAACTCAAAGTGCATTGGTTGGGACCGTATGTTATAACACATATACTTGATTCAGGTGCTTTCTAGGTTACTGAAGCATTGGATGAAACACGGTTTCTAGCTATTTCAATGGGAGTGGGTTAAAGCCCTACTATAAATAAGCCTTCTTAGTGTTTGTAAATAAGGCAGTGTTTCCATTTATCTTAGGTTTCCCTTAAGTGCATTTTCCTTTATATGTGTTTCCTTTCATCATTGCTATGCTTTGTATTTTAGTTTGGTGTGTTGTGTAATAAATGCGTTTACACACCTATAGATGACTACTATCTAAAGAGGTTTTCATGCGCAGAGGACCACACATACTTTTAGTGTGGGGTAAGAGAGTACAAAGAGAATGCATAAGTGAAACATGGTTGGAGAAATGATTGATTGGTGGCCCAGAGAGAGAAAAACATAAGCGTGGGGTATTTGAGAAGGAATGCATGTAACAGGGTGATAAGGGTTAGAGATGAAATGGTGTCAAGAAAGATTTATAAAAACCACGTACAGTGATGAACACGTAGAGCAAAATGAGGTAGGAAACAACAGGGAAAACTAGGTTTAAGACACAGAGGAAGATGGAATTTGGCACTATGAGCACATGTAAGGGTTTGTGGTCAATATAGTTTGGCATGCCAGAAGGTTGAGGAGGTTACGCGAGTGTGCGTGCGTCAATAAAAAATAGCTAGAAAAAATGTGCGTGGATGAAAGCGTTGGAAAAAGCTAAATTTAATGTGGAAGTACGGTGGTAGGTGGCATGGAAATTAATGCGAGAAAAAGTAGAAAAATATAAATAGGGAGTCGAGTATGTTATTTTTCACTTTGCATTTATTTGTTGAAGAGATTTTATGAACTAGGGCATCCTTGCGAGAAATCTATGAAAGTTACATATGAAGTGAAGAACTTGATAGATTTGCGAACCAGATTGGAATGGAGTACATGGGTGTGAGTGGAAGTGGTTGTTTAAAGGATTCCTGTGAGTTTTTACGTTGTCTTATGGAAGAAGGGGTTTCTAGGTTAGGGTTTGTGAAACTAGGGCACGGTTCGAAGAAGTTACGTAGAGATTGGAATCGAAGGATTGAGTAGTAAGAAAACAAGACATAAGGTAGAATTGAAAAGAACCCGAAAGGAAAAATGGCACCAAGGAAGGGATCAAACGTTTCACCCAAGAAGAAGGAAAGGGTAAGGGAAAACTAGTCACATCAACAAGTTTTAACGAAGAGTGGTATGTGAGATGTAATACCCAGATGGTGTTTCATTGGGGATGGATTAGGTATCTCATGTACACAAGATGGCTATAAGTGATTATAACCATAGGAAAATACAACCGAGAAAGAGATGGCATTGGAGCTTGTTCTCCCTACAGGAGAAAGAACAAAAGATGACAAACTAGTGTATGATGACTTCGTGAAGAGGAAATTGGAGAAGGTTGGGCTTTTACAACTCTATGAGTTGCCATTTTTTAGAAAACTTGAAAGGTTATACTAGTGGCTGATGTCATGTGTGCACAAAGATTACTTTTACTTTGTAGGAAGGAGAATGTACATAATTGCACAGTTGATCTCCAAGTACACTGGGCTTATCTGCACGGAGAGTCATTGGATGATGACTTGGGTGATAAGGAGGCTATCATCGAAACAACTAAGGCATATGAATACAAGAAGGGCGAGCACTACTTAGATATTACCAAGATCATTGACCCAGTTATGAAGATGGGCGCGCACTTGCTCACCAAGTTGAATGGACAAGAATGGTGGATGCAAGTGAACAAGATATGGTTGAACATTTGAAGAATTTTTTTAGAAGGGACCATCTACAACATCTCGGACCTGATTGCGGAGGATATCATAGATGCACGCATGCGAAGAGATAAAATCATGTATGGTAATATTATTCTTACCATTGTATTTTCAGAGATTGGAGTAACCAATGGGCCGAACAACTACATTTAGGAATACCCATATGAGAACCCCTCCCCATATAAGAGGTTTGAGGCATACACTTGTGAAATAATGACATCTGCTTACAAGGAACATTTGGATAAGTGGTACAAGTGGATGTGTGATGCATTTGGAGTAGAGTGGAGAATTCCAGAACAATTGTCAGCCTTGGTGAAGGATGAGGCTAAATTTGTAGTGTACCAATAGTTCTACATTGGCATGTTCACGTTGACAGATGACACCAAGAGCCCATGGTGTAAACTACCTTTTTCCTTCACAACACATTATTTTCAGAGCACAATCAACATGTTTAAGGAGGCCAAGAAACTTATATTTTATCTAAGTGAAGTAGATCAAGAGTACAAAGCATTGTGCAAGACGTTGGTGTATCCTAAGAAGTAGGCATATGTGGAGAAGTATGTCTCCCATGACATACATATGCTAAGGCCCGTAACATTACCACTTATAGGAAAAATGGTGACGAGGGTGTACATACACCTAAGGCATAAGTTTGAAAAGGGAACATACGTTGAGGATGATGTCTCCATCCCTGAGGACCTTATCAGAAGGAAGAAAAGGCAAAGAGAGATAGGGGGACAAACTCCAACAAATAGGGCACCGAGCATGCATGTGGTTTAGACCATAGGAGCACAGGATTTAGGTGTGAGCATGAGCACTTATACTTGGAGGAAGAAGTCTCCCATGAAGGATAAGTCCCCAGTGATAGAGGAATATCCAGTGAAAAATAAGTAGAAGGTAGCACAAAGTTCAAAATCTGAGAGGACAAAGAGCATGAAGGGTAGTGAGACCAAGGATGAGGAGTGCAAGGAAGAAAGAAACCCACTTGTATACAATGTGCATGAATCTAATGAGGAGAGGGATGAATCCTTGGAGGGCACTCATGAGGGAGAAAGAATTGAAGAAGTGGGGACCAAGGCACATGAGACCCCGCACCTATCCGGTGAACAATTAGAGGACACAGTGGAGAAGGAGGTGGTGGGCATCATCAAGGACTTTGTAGAGCATGACCATGCAACAAGTTGTAGGAGAAGTGGAAAAGGATAAAGTATGGAAGCATGGATGGAGACAAAAGTTTAGCAATCGGTTTCCCAACAGAGCGCGCACATGTGGCAAGGAGTAACAACAACATCTAAAGGGATTGTAATGACTTATGAGGATTATCCAAACAAGGTCCTAGGTGCATGTTTCTAGAGCATGGTGTCTTCAGACTAACTCTTTTTTTGGTCATCATTTGAAAAATATAGTGCATACCCACACACCAGAAGATGTTGTCATGGAATTTTGAGTCCCATTTGGATGAACCAAATTCAAAGTCAATGTAGGCACATTGCTAGATACACAAACTCTGAGAAGGTAAATCCCATTGTGGATTCACATCAACTAATTGATGAGCAGGGTGCAATGTGTTAAAAGGTGTCATTTCGTGGAAATCAAAGCACGGTTTTTTTGGGAGGAATAACATGATAAAAGAAATGGAGGAGTTGGAGGAGAAGAATAAGGAAATCATAGAGAAAGATAAGGAGATAAAGGGGAAGGAGTCTATAATTGCATAGTTGAGGCTTAGTTGAGGGAAGAAAAGGGGAAGGTGCGTGAAGCCTACAAGAAAGCAAAGAATATATCAGACTCCATTATTTTGAAGCACCCGGATTTATCCCCCCTGAATAGAAGTATGAGTCAACCTTCCACTACCTGAGGATTTGACGTGCTTAATCATGATGGAGAAGCAACCACTTGCACTGGAGTCAGCGGAGGAAGCTATGGCGTGACATAAAGAACAAGAGAAATCAAAGATTAAGGAGATCATAACTTGGTACTTTGAGCTCCTTGCTTCGGTGAAGACCATGACACACATGGCCAAAGTTGTCTACGAAAACTATGAAGACAAGGAAAAGTGGAAAGTGTGTTGGTTTCTATGCACGAGGCAAATCTGAAGGAGTTCCAGGCCAAGAATAAAGGTAATAGGTGGAACGTGACAAAATCTTGGTGGAGGTTAAGAATAAATTTAAGGCAATTGAGATTTTAAGGGCCTCTGTTAAAAATAAGGTAAAGGAAGTGTATCCCTAGGTTACACATAAGATGGACGCGTTGAATGACCTTAGCAAGAAGATGGAGAATATTGTTGATACACTGAAGGCTAAGGGTGAAGAGTTGACATTTGATGAAGTCAATGTGCTAATAGGGGATTTGTTTACATAGGCGCAAAAGGAGGTGGATGTTTGGAATGAGATTGAAGCATCCTTGAATAATACTTTCCCAATCCTTGTACAACAGTAACAAAATTCTTTTGTTCTTTGGCGTAAGTTGGATATATGTTATTCTTTCCTTCCATTCTTTATTATTTGTTGGATATCAGATTGTTTATGAGGATGGACACCACATTTAGTGTGGGGTAATGTTGAGCCTAGAAATGACTAAGTCTCAGAGTAGAGGATAATCCTACGCAGAAGGCAATATAGGAAGAAGGCGTGTGATGAAGAGTGCGCAGGAGAACTAAGTGCGTGGAAATAGTTTGAGTAGTTGAGCGAGAGTGAAGGGTTTGAGTAAACATGGAGTGCGTGAAGGTTAGCGTGTGTATGTAGAAGAGGGTTCTCAAACTTAGACACATTGTGGAATATGGTGTTGCATGGAAAACATGTGAGGATGCAGGAAAATGTGTTAATTGGATAAGGTTAGTGCATGAATACTTGTGGCTCAAGAAAAGAATATTCCAGGAATAATCTCGGGCTATTCATTGTGCTTAAGGAGTTGTAAAGTGGAAATTAATCATAGCTTTAGGAAGATGGCATAGGTATTCAGTATGATGGAGCATGATCCCTCTTAGCTTGTGATCTACTCATGAGTAATATTGAGGTGGTGGGGAAGAGATCCCACTCTATTTAAGAATGTGCTTGGGTCCAAAACAAGAGAGATGGAGAGGCGTAGGTGCGTATGAGGAATAGGTGTGTATGGGGATATGAAGGAATGTGAGGAAATGAGAGATAATATAGGAGGAAGAATATGGGTGATGGAGGCATGAGATATTTTGGGTGCATATGAGAGAGAGTATGGATAGAACCCTTTGAGCAGAGTCATTTGGTAGAGCTAGGATTTTATCTCATGATGTATTCGGTCTACTATGACCCTTTTTATGTAATCTGATATCTGTAAACAATTGTGAATCAATGAATATGATGGATTATTATGAATATCTCTGGTTATGGGTCCAAACCCTAGTGTTCTTCATATTTCTCATGGTTTAGATCTGATTTATTTGTGATGTTGTAGTGTTTACTTTTACATTATGGTGCATTTGTGCTTAGATCTAGTTTCTTTACTTCTGTGCTAGAATGAATGCATGTATTTCTACTTCTGCAAACATTCCTCCATTAATGGTGAAGCATTCTTACAAGACTCACATAAAGGAGGGGTTTGATGCCCTGCGCACCTTTTTTGAGCACCTACAAGATTGGATGATGTGTTCACGTGTTTGGGGTTTAAAGGGAGTAGGGAAAGGTGACTACAATGACTCTTTAGACATTTTCCCTCTAGCTTCCAAATGAGTAGCTTGCACACACACCACATCAAGATTAGTAGGATTAAGCACGAGAATCATATGTCTCAAATAGTTATGCAACCCACCAATATATTTTAGCAGTGTTTCTTGTGTATGGAGAGAAATACCCAAAATAAGAGCCCTTTTTCTAAACTCTTGTGTATAATCCTGAACACTTTGCCCCTTAGTTTTCCTTAAAATTTTCCAATCCATCATATCTTATTGCATATAACCCAAAGGACAAAATTGTTTTCTTAATTTGGAAACAAACTCACTCCAAGTAGAAATTGTATTACCTTGTTTTCCTGTAGTCTCTCATAGCTTACTCTCCCACCAAATGAGTGTTTTTCTACCCATTCGAAGAGTAGCCAAGTGAATTTTTGCCTCATCATCAATAATTTTTTAACCTTGTGATATAATTGAATTTTCTTGATCTAGCTATCCATTTTTTTTCGATTAAGCTCTCCATTATACATTGAAAATTCAAACTTAATATCCAATTTTAGTGAAGGAAGAGAATCAATTTTTTTACCATCCTGAAAGAGGGTGAACCAGATTTAGGCGGAGTATATTGTCCTTCACATTCGATTGTTTACCCCATGTAGCTTCTTTCTCCAACTACCTACTACGATCACGGTATAATTCCTCCCCCATTTATTTCATTTCCATGAAGGATCGATAGAAATCATGATCTTGTTCCTCGACCATATTTCCACATCGTGGGTGCCTCAACCCAACTTTAGGATTAAATTATGCTAATGTTCCTTTACCATGTCTAGAATGGGACCTTGTTAACATACACCAAACACTTGAAATCCAAAATCATGGTTAATCTAATCACTAAATCATGCTTCGATACCAAACTGATCCATTAATCGTATGTAATTTAAAATTACAAAATCTCACAAAATTGCAATTTAAACAATTAAAATGGATGCTAAGAAAAAATGAAATTTTCACACAATTATTTAATTTAAATCTACATTAATAAATGACTACGAAAACCAAATTCCAAAGAGGAAACAAAAATCCAAGAACACACATGTTGAAATAGAGTTCGGCAATTTGCCTACATCTTCAAATCCTTTAAAAAGACCGACCTATTTCAAATAATTGCAAAAATACCTTACAATGAGGTTTTACAATTTAAAACTCACCACAACCAACTTAGGAGTCTCCTCTCTACAAATAAACTTCAAATAAATCCTCCAAAGTGGATTTCCTTTGCCAAAAATCTCCATCTAAGCACCCTTCTA
The DNA here is from genome assembly GCA_018340775.1 of Taxus wallichiana var. yunnanensis. Taxonomy (NCBI): domain Eukaryota; kingdom Viridiplantae; phylum Streptophyta; class Pinopsida; order Cupressales; family Taxaceae; genus Taxus; species Taxus wallichiana. The sequence continues at coordinate 492,977,889 of CM031243.1, read as the reverse complement.
CCATAGTCCATGAGAAACTACCCACTATATAGCACATGGTGGCTAATAGGTTGTTTGCAACCTCATGGCACATTGGCTGGCGGTTATCCTTTTTCCCCATAGACCAGGTTCAACCCCCTTGAGTGCTTGATCCTTATGCAATATTTTCTATTTTTTCATTCTTTATCCCACATTGGATGTGTGGGGATAGATGTGGTTGTTTTTAAACTAGAAATCGCACGCGAGAAGTGTAATGTGAATGTACGAAATGGATGTGGTGTAGGAATGATATGTATAAAGGGGAAGGAAATAAATAAGTGGATTTGTGTTGGTTGAGCTATTTGATTTGTTCGGTTATAAGGAGGAAGTGAAAGTGGAACAATAAAAATAACTAATATGATGGGTGGAGGTGTAATGGGTGGTACTGATATAAAGGAGTAACCATTGTTGGTAGTTGTTTAAATGAAAGTAGTTGAAATGTGAGTGAAGAGAAGGGAAATAATATGTGGAATATGGAGTTAACATGTAGAATTTTTTTGCATAGCAAGTGTAGGATGTTCATGGAGGATTCGGTAATGATCATTGAAGAAAAAGTGAAAGGAGGGTTCAATCTTGTTGAACATTGCTTGGCTTTGAGCGAGACAAGTGGCTTGGGGTGACACATGGTAGACATCAACCTTTTAGTGTTTGGTGTACGACATGAAACCTAAGTGAGGCACATGAGTTTTGGTGATTTGGCTGATGTGTTAAAAAATGTCAAGCATTAAAGGACAAAACTCTCATAAGCCACTAATATTCGTGTTTAAATGGTGCAATTGATTCTTGGTTTCAAACTTTGTGAAAAGTAGTTTATCTCTTCAACGTAAATGGTTTTGGGTGAAACGTGGTAGCCACCAGACTTCCATAGCTTAGTGATATCCTTGAGCCATAACCAAAGCACATGAGTTATGAAAACATGACTTTGTTCAAAGTGGCAAGCATCAAAGCCCGCCACTCTCACAAGCCACAAATATTGACATTTAAATGGTGTAACGTTTCAAAATATACACAGTTTAGGTTTGCCACCTGCGGGAAGGAGATATAGATGGAAGAGGTTTATCTTCAAGACCATCTTATTTTGACTAAATTTCAAATCTACAAGGTATAGATTCACCACTTGTGCACTTTAAAGGAACATATTGGAGTGATCTATCTTCAAGAATTTTGTATTATGATCAAACAACAAGTTTCACCCCTAAATCTTACGGTGTCTTGATCATGGACATATCGGCTCAACCTCATTTGCAATGTTTACATAAGTGTAAAATGAACTTAGAGGGGTCAAATTAAAAGAGGGGAAACCCTAAAATTTAAAATGGGGAAAATCCAATAGGTTATTGGTTCAAACCCAACCACAATGCTTGTTCCTTATAACACTTGGTTACATACCCTTCAGTTGTAAGACATAGTAATTGTAGGAAATAAAGAAATATGTAAATATCTATCTTTGATTAAAACTTACAAATCTTGTCTTGAGTAGATGGAGAAATGTGAAAACATGGTATTGGGTGGTCTTGAACCTCCTCCATAATGTAACTATATAGTTAATAGAGTCGAGAAAAAATCCAGACTCAACAACTTTGGAATCAGTGCCACTATCTTGAGCTTGAATGGAGTCCACACATTTAAAATCCAACTCTTCCATAAATCCCAATATGATCACACTAAGTTGTCTTCAAGTGGACAACCTTGCCTCGAAGAATAGACATTTTGAAGGTGATGGAGGGAAGAAGTGTGTAGAAATCGATAAAGAGGGAGATGATGAAGGTCGATACATAAAGTATTTGAGGGAGGAGAAGTGAATTGTGTTCAATTGAATCATGTCTATCTTGCTTGCAATATTCACACGAGTTCAATTTGCACTTGTATGGGACAATCTAAAAATGGGGAAAGTCGAAGAGGTTATATGTTTGAAACCCAACTGAAATACTTTCTTCACGGGGAAATTTGTAGCCCCCTTTTACAATTTTAATCTTGAATAAGTGCAAGGAAATGAATGACGTGCGATAGTAAAATTTGCACTTAGAGGGGTGAAAATTAAAAATCAAGAAAATCCAATAGGTTTGAGGGTCAAAACCCTACTACGAATAATTTCAAGGTTTTTGATTGGGCAACATTTGATTATTTATATGAAGACAAAGACAACAACATAAATTTGGAAATAAAAAGTGAGAATAAAGTACATGCATGTACCACACCTATTCCACAATTCAAATTATAACCCTAAATAATATTCGCTATTTGCGTTACACTTTATCGACTCGATCTTGTTTTGATTATTCATGTGAGTGAATTTATGCTTAAGGGGAAAAATAAATAATGGGGAAAATCTAAAAGTTTCCATGTTCAAAACTCAATTGAAATGCTTGTTTCTTGGAGCACTTTATACCCCCTTTACAATTCTAAGCTCTAGTAAGTGCAAGGAAACATATGATGTGTGAACAATCATTGATAATTGAGTTCATATTATTCACATGAGTGTAATTTTTGCTTAAAGGTGTAAAAATAAAAATACAACATGTTCCATGTTCAAACCTATTCGAATTGTTTTCTTCTTCTTAGCACTTTGTAGGCCCCGTTTATAGTTCTAAGCTCGAGAAAATACAATGAAATAGGCAACGTGCAAACAATGATCAATAATTATCCATTATTTGTCTTGGAATTTATCATCTTAAGATCTCTCGTATTATTCACATGAGTGTGCTTAACACCTAAAGGGGCCAAAGAAAACTTGTGATATTTTGTTAGGACCTCATTTCAAAACCCAACCGCACTGCTTACTTCTTGTAGCATTTTGTAGGCACATTTTTTAGTTATAAGATTGAGAAATTATAGTACAACAAGCAATGCATGAACAATCATTGATAATTGAGGCTCTTTCGAGAATGGGCGCACGGGCTAGAGGAAGATGTTATCCAACAATTGAGATGTGCCAATTTGTCATTTTTATTTTTTATGGCATAAATGTTTTTGACTGCACAACATTTAGTGTGTTAAGTGTTTGAAATAAAAATTCAATACGCGTGCGAGGATCGAAGCAACATATTTTTGAGATGTCTAAGAATGTAGGGATTACTCGATGGCATATGTCGATGTCAATAGTTGTTATTTGTAATTTAAGCTCTTGCATTTTATGGGTAGTTAGAGCACAAGTAAATGTAAGGGGAATTCACTTATTCCACCTCTTAGACTTTTTCCACCCAAATAATATTTACTATGTGCTCCACTTTATCATCTTGATCTCACCCACATTATGTACATGAATGCACTTTACATTTAAAGGGACTAATTTAGTTTCAATATTGAATACATGCAAGAGAACATGTGATTTGTGAACAATCATCAATAATTGAGCCACTTTAGCGATTGGACATATGAGCGAAAGGTACATTCCATCTACCATTAGAAAGAGGGATTTTTAAATTAAAAAGTTGGAATTGAATACATGTTTGTTTGTTTCATGTGTGATCTCTATAATTACACATACCTATTCTCAGTAAGTACACTTGGATATCATTCTATCAAGATAATTTCAATCCTTCATTTGTAAAATATTGAGTACATGCAAGGAACATGTGATTTGTGAGCAATCATCGATAGTTTAGCATCTTTAATAGTTGGACATATGAGAAAAAGGTACATTCCATCTACCATTAGAAAGAGGGGTTTTTAATTTAAAAAGTGGGAAATAAATACCTTCATGTTTGTTTTGTGTGTGTGATCTCTATAATTACACATACCTATTATGTAAGTACACTTGGATAGAATTCTATCAGTATAATTTCAATCCTTCATTTGTAGATTGTCATTCGAGTATATGGTGTGTATTGAAAATTTTCTTATTAAAAATGGTTGTGAGACATTGGTATAGGAAAGCCTCAAGTTCTTATGATTAAGAAGAAGGAAATGTGAGTATATGTGAAGAAGATCAAAATGAGAGGAAGGATGGGGAAAAATGAAGAGGAAAATGCATGCCATGAAAATCAGCAAAACCCAAAGAGAAATTCAGAAGGTATGCCAGTGGACAAGTTGATACTTCCCACCATCATTTTAGATATATAGTCTCACATATTTCTGCCTCCTTAGCTTTGGAATATGATAAGGCCATAGATGTTCTATTTCATTTCCTGCAAGCTAATTTTGCTCAAGCTAAAGCAAAAACACAGTAAGGAAGATAAGACAGTAGTAGATGATCTACTGAAGAAAAAAGATGAAGAATAATTTATAAGAAAAAATTACAACAAAAAACTATGGAGTTAAAAGAGATGCGATCATGATTTGCCTTAATGTAATAAGATTTTGAGTGTGTTAAAAAGGATAATACGTGAATATACAATGATGTGTTGATTAGGATTTCTTAATGAGAATATGCACCTCAAACATAATCATTCAAAATAATACAATGTGAAGTATAATTGCACGAATTGGGTTTCCAGTACACGAGACCACTCATATTGTAAGACTTCCTTATATTGGGTCCATTAAATTAATTCATGAATTATATTGCATTGGATTGCAAATATGATCCTTGTATTTCTAAATGAGATTACTTTGGGCCCTCTTATGGCCTGCATGCTCTGGTACATGAAACCCATGTTGATGGCCTTAAATAAAACATGGGTTTGAACCCTCATAAATCCCCAATATGCAACTCCCCACTACAAATATTGTGCCCTTAAAAAAATAGTCATTTTTATGCCTATACACGAACTGTCAATGGACAATATTTCTCTCCATGTATATCAAGAGGGCATTCTTACATGGCTTCCACTTCCTTCTCACATACCTACAGAATCTTACATGTTCACCAAGATTTATGCTTGTATTATTGTTGTTGACTAAGATATGTATAACTATTATATAAATAAACTTGAGTCAGGGGAGGAATGATCAATTGGCACTTCATCCCACCTTTGCCAAATATTGGAAAATATATTCACATTTTAAGTAGCATCAACAAGGATGGAAACTCTACACGTGATTATATATGGATGCGAGACAATGCATTTGATATAAGGGAGAGTAGGTATTTGTCCATAGAGAGAGATGTACTATGGATGAAGGTAATGAATGTAGGTATCTGTCTTAGAGCTGCATGTAGGAACAACACAAGGAGGTCAATATAAGAGTATTCCTCCACCTCTTCCACCTTGACCTACCTAAAACTGTGCAAACCATCCTGCCTATTTTCTAGACATATATTATTAGGTTAATCAAGGAGGAGGCATCTCTACAAGCTATATACAGTCAGTGAATGTTCTTACTCTCTCAACCATGGGAATATCAATGAGTATGAAATTAAGAGTCCATGCCTATCATAGTTAGAGATAAATGTGATAAATGTCTAATAAGAAAGGTACATCTTATATGCATGTAGGTCAAATGTGATGGTAGTATCAAAGTCCTTTTATACTGAAGGATCTACCATAAAAAATGCACAACAAGGAACCATATATGTATATGTTAAAATTTTATCCAGATGAGAAAATATGCATCTTCAAGGCCAAGACCAAATTCTAATATGTTAATATCATAGCTCCATGCCCAAGGAAACATTTCAAATTTAATCCATGTTTGATATACTTTGATTTCTTTTCAAACAATGCATCAAAGTTTCCTATAATGTACAATACCTATCAAATTTATAGTGTATTCAAGAGAAAAAAGGTAGTTTTCCGTTGGTAATGGATATAAACAAAACATTAAACAATCATAGCTTCTTTCCAAAAATAATCGTTACAATTACCTGAATAACAAGATACATGACAAAAAATGAATTTATATGATAAACAAATTATTAATGAGTAGTAAAATAAAATATATTTCAATAGTTTGGCCGACAAAATACACGCCACAACACTAGTATGCAAGTTTCCTTAAAATACAGAGGTAGTTTTAACAAATTGGTGGAAGAGTTTAGAAGAGTCGACGCCCTACATTGAGCCCACAAACAAGAAATAGAGGAGTTCGAAAGTAAAATCACCAGATTCACAACCAAAAAAAACAAAATCTTCCCCTTCCAACAAAACACTGTAATAAATTGCTACTCCACCTAACCCATAGAAAAGGTATAAGTTTTTACTAAGCATACCCTTCGAGCAACAAGTCACCCTTCCTAGAAGTGTGGAAACATAGGCATCCATTGTGGAAGCGTAAAAACACATGCAAAATAGAATAGTTCATCTGGATTTATGGTTACCTCACACAAAGACCCTTGTAGCCGTATATGTAGCATGCCTCTGCCATTTCTGGATCCATCCTGCAAACACAAGATTTCTATTAACTAATCTCTTGAAAATCCAACAATTTTCAATAAACATTCACCTAATTAAACAACCCTATACAACCTGTAACCTGGGCAATTTCGTGCCTTATCTCTCACGCCTTGACATAGCCTTCCGCAACCCATGTCTACTTCCTTTCTTGGGGAGACAGTATTTCCATTGAGGATATGCATTGTTTTTTTCACGACAACCACTTTCATTTCCCTATGCTTTCTTGATCTCTCACCTTTCTACGACACCATAGCTTAGGGTTTGCTCCATCTCTCCCTACTTTCATGTTAAAATTGTGGCTCATCCTTTTTAGGATTTCATCTCTAATTGATGGTTCGTAGGAGATCGTATTTTTTTGACAGCCTTTCCTTCCTCCTCTCCACCATCCTTTGTACCGACATGTGTTAGCCCATGAGAGATGCGATTGACGAACCTATAACATGTCCAGCGGTGATCTCGTTCGTTGATGGATGTGTCATGTGTCAGTGGCGTAACATACGTCCGTTTCAACACCCTTCATTAGAAAATGTAAATCCTACCACAATAGTGTGGTGTAAATGACTTGCCTCCGCCATTCTCAATACCACATGCAGATTGTATATGGGACAAAACTCAAGTATCCAATAGTGCCATGATTGTAAGCCCGTAAGCTTCCAAAACATACGTAGTAAAAAAAATTAATTAAAAAAATAAAAGACCCTGCAGATCGACAACCCTAGGTGGTCCGTGCATCAACGTCATCTTTAACTCAATCCCGACCTTCAATTTTTCCGACTTGTTAGTTGCGGGAAGCTCATTCTCACTTGTAGATGCCTTTTGGCTTAAAAATGCGTGTCATATGAGTATTGGATTTAGAGCCACTATTGATGGAATGCGCAAGGTATATGGGTTAGAAAATGTTGGGTGAGCAGACTGTTATGTGGGCCTTTTGGCCATGGCGAGTTGGCATGAGTATGTGGCGAGTCGGGAGACCTTAGTAAATAGTGGGGCTCATTTGTTTGAACATGAGTGTCGAATACTGGAGGAGAAAACCAAAACCTTATTTACCATTTTTACACTTGTCACAAGCTAATTAGTCCACTTGGTGAACTTACACAGGGCCACATCACCTTAGACCTCTGTGTTTTATTTTTTACTAGTTGGGCCAAAATTTCAGCATGCGATATCTTTTACATATGACCTTCGTTTTCCACATTCCGCATACTTGTCATCAGAAATCTCTTGATGGGATCTATGCAATAAAATTATTTACAATTGAATTTGAACAATAGATCAACGTATCTCAAGTAGAGATCCTCCCGGATCACAAATAGATAGAATAGATAGTTACATTTGTTTTATTTACTTAATTGGGAAGGAATTTAGTTAATTAAGAGATTAAGTTTACTTGTTATTTTTAAAAATTAAACTCTTTCCATTATTTATTAAAAATTAGAATTTAGAGTAATTTAAGAAATCAAATCGAAACAACAAACCTAATCATTATGAATTCACGCTCTTTGGTTCATAGCTCCTAGTTATTCTTTGACTATCTATCCCATTCCCATCTCATCTCCCACATTTTAGCTATCTCGTCATGGCCTCGAGGGAATCCGAGTGTACTAGGAATCTCATGTCGTTTTTCCTATGTACAAATGTTAGTGAACCCGACGTAACGGACTAGTTTTTTCTCATTTCCATTTTTAGTCTCTTTCTATTATTCCACCTTCTCCCTCTCCCATTATTCTACAAGTGTTCACACACCCCGAATATGTCGAAATATGTCCCATTTTAAGCCTTAAAGCTTATTACGATGTCGAGTCGGGATTATACAGACCCATTTTAAGCCTTAAAGCTTATTATGATCACATGAATGCTTAACAATCACCCTCACTGTTTGGGTGGATTGATAATTACTCCCAAAGCTCCCCTTCACCACATGTCTCTTATATCCAAACATCGAACCTTCTCCCTAGTGTGAGGATTGAAGAGATTGACCAACTATCAACCTATCAAGTGCACAAAAGTAGAGCTTTCTAGCTCCAATGACATGACATTTCCTAGAGAGTGCAAGCTATACCATGAATCTTGACAAGACCGCATATTAACATGCAATCGATTCTACACCATCCTATTTGTACCCTAACAAGGAGCTTTTGGCATGATTCGCCAAAGCGGTGACTAGATTAAATCCATAGATGAATCCCAAGATAGCTTTTAGGCATATATCGATACCTTCTTGCAAAACAATGTTTCTTCTCCCTCACCAAAATTAGAAAATGTATCTCAAAAGGGGGAAGTAACAAGTGAGCAATTTATAAAGGGTACCACACATCTCCTTTCTTTGAGTCGCATGCAAAATGTGCCTATAAACAAATAAAATACTACAAAACGAAAGAAACAAAACAAATAAAAGCAAACCATATCTTCCTTCGTATCTCCTTACAACCTTAGATGAGATTGTTGAAGCTTGGAATGAAGTACTGAGCTTGTTGAATCTCTTGATCAAATTGTTTGTGGATGCTCCAAAGGTGTTTCGAATGGAAGTAGATTTCAGCTATGAGAAAAGTGATTGAATGACTGATTTGATTGTTGATTCATGATCAATTGGACAACGTTACAACATGTGAGATTTAATGATAATCCAATGTAATAATGATGTAAATTTCAAAGCTTCTAAAGATGATAATTGGAGAGGAATGAACGATTATTTATAGATGAGGGAAGAGATTCCCAAATCCTTGATTTGTGTGCTTGATTTTTCTGGTTTGAAGCTAATTAAATGATGATTGGATTGTTTAGTTGAGTTTCCAATTTGATTGAGGAGTTGAACTATTGTTTTGAACTTGCATAGATGAATTATAACTGATTTAGAAAAAGTTGCACATGCTTTTGAGTATTTAGAATTAAATATTAAATTCATGTCTTTTGTTTTATTCACCCAAAAAGTGACGTGACTTTTAGCTTTTGGAGAGATTTGTTTTAATTTTGGAATGTCATGCTTTATGGAGATATGTTTAGTCAAGTCAAATGCATGATTTGATTTAATCTAAACTCTTCCATCGTAACTTATTTAACATTATGGAAGTTGTACAATTGTTGAATAACATAACTTGTGGATTCCTTTTAAACAATTTTGTGATTGTAGGTAGGTGTTTTATGACGAGACACTTTTTCCATTTAAAAAAACTTTACATTTTCTTTTTGAGAATAGCAGCTCTGCCATGCATATAGCTCATTTTATCAAATAAAAAATTTGTCAAGACATATATAGAAACCAATATCCTCATCCTTATTTGTATGCATTTTAAATGAAACTTACCATTTGTTTTTGAAAAAAAAATCTTACAAGATATATAATCTGCTTCAATAATTTTCTAGGATGGTTCTAATGTACAACATATCACCTTCAGTAATGTTCAGGTCAGATACCCTTCGCACAACTTGTTTTCTAAAATCATATTTTTAATCGTCAAACTCCTCCAATCAAAACTCATAGTTGTACGCATGAATGGACCTTTGAAAATATATTAACATACCTATATATCAAAAAAGCAGTTATGAATTGTTGCTCACAAATCTGTAAATAACTTATAGAGTTGATCATGAACCAGCTCATGAACTCTTGGTCAGTTAACTCATTGATTGATTCAAATAGGTGTGTGATACAATTTTAGACAACACTAAATGCTACCTCTCTTTTCCAATCTGACAAGCGAACTCTTCAAAATTTAGAAATGGTCTTGCCTAAATTTCTGTCTTCAAACACTAGCATGGGAAACATAATCTTTGGAAACTCTTGCTGTTCGTGGAGTCCCTCCAAAATCTTTTGTTTTGTCATTTTGTAGTTTGAAGTAATTCTTCCTTAACTTCTTGCAATACACAACATTTTTAAGTGGACTACAACGGGGTAAATTCAATGTCATATACTTTGGTACTATACCAACTGCATAATGACTCCTCACTCTTCCATCCGCAATCTACATTCATCTAAACCTTGGGGATGAGGTCTCTCTCAAACCCATGTCTGTGTCACCTTCCATCATATCACTTTTGAACTCCTTAAATCAGCTTATCTCTTCTCTTAGTGTCATCTTTCCTCGAGCCACAAATTTGCCCCATTCTATCAAAATTAATTCTCTTTTCTCACGACACCTCCAAGTGTTCCTCCCCATTCATCATGTCCATCTCTATCTATAATTAGTTGATGATTCCACTCTTCCCTCATATATTTCCTACTTCTAGGGACCCTACCTCACTCCAATGCTTGCCTCTGAACTCTGCAGTTACCAACATCCCTTTTGTATGACTACTCGTCCACCCATTCAGGCATCTTAGTGTAATGTGTTCAATAAATATATCTTGACCATGTTAAGAAAACCTTTCCAGAATTGACCTCAAAGCCCCATTTAAAAAAGCATCTCTTAAAGATTGTAAGGGGATGAGACAGTATTCTTGAGTCTTGGAAACCCAATCTTCAACCTTCACCATGCTAGTCCGCACATAGTTGCCACAAGGAAGACTGGTTTGGTAGTCAATTCAATCAATGACCGCTTTAATCACGTGCCTCTGTTGTTGGTGTTCAGCTATTCTATTATGTTATGAGGCAAACCTCCAAAAAAAACTTAGTGCTTATCATTCCACCATCAGTTCACTTAACTTCGCTTCTTTTCATTTTGGATAAATACATACAGTGATTATAGTATGTCCCATGGTTCATTATAAATTTTGGAGGTATCACTATTATAGATGGTTGTCTGTACTGGAATCATTTTTTTACCACTTGCTTTTAGATACACTATGATACTGTGCACTGCTGCAATTAAAAAAACTTTATCAAGAAAGTTATAACAGAATACACCAGCAAGGATGAGAGGAAGAACATGAAGATGTGGTTGGCACAAATTAAACGTGATATACAAGAACTAAAGATATCTATGCTTTTGAAATCAGACTGATTATGAGAAGTTAGAAGAGTCCAAAATGACATATGGTGAATGATATTGCAAATGCTCACAAAGATACATAAGGGCATGATCAAGAGTTTGGACAATATTCAGGCCACGTTTTCTATCATGAAACTCAACAAAAATGAAAATGACGATGTCAGAAACAATGATGAGAACAAAATGCATATTTCCTCATCTAATGAAGATTGAAGATTTGTGGGAGGTGCACCCTCCATAGATTTAGAAAGATGTGGAATGTGCAAGGTTGAAACCCATCATAGTTTTCCTTCTCTCCACTCCTAAAACCACATTCAAATCTTAGTGATGAAAGCTTTTCCAATATTGCACATATATGCAATAACAATTCAATAGAAATTATATAAATTGTGAAAAATTATTCCAAATTAAAAGCAAAAAAAACAAGATGACTCAATAAAGTCTATTAAAAAAATAAAAATAAAATTGTAAGACAAATTTGAGTGCCATGAACATATACTAGATCTCCAAGAATGTAAAGGGTCTCTGAAGTCTCGTAAGAAATCTCTAACTATTACTTTATATGCTTTAATATTATGATTATTTAGAAGGAACTTATTGTATCATGTGCACATCAGATGAACATATAATATTAAAGGAATCTTTTAAGGCCCCGAGACCGTCTTGTGGATTTTCACTCTTCTCAACTAAGGAAGGAGTTCCAGATACCAGATTTTAAGAACAGTCTTTAGCACTTGACCTGACCATGAGGTGATCTAATTCAATGCAAAATGTCATTAGAATTCCCTGACCATAAGCATCCCAAAATCCACCTTTCTATGTAATTTGGTGCATATAACTCAGGCCGAAATGGAAGACCTGACATAGGCACAAGATAATTCATAATAAAATTAATCACACAAAATGACAGAAGTAAACAACAATCAAGAAATGTTCTCCGCGTGGTATCCGAGCATTTGCTTGATTGTAATTGTTCTCTCACATTTCCTGCCACGTGAGCAGCTTTCCATTTCCATCAAGTTTTCCTCTCATTTTGCATTTCTCATCGTTTCACCTCCTCCTCCAGCTTTCCTGTCCGGAGGTTTACAGGCATTCTGAAAAACAGTGGAATGTTAGACTCTTTTATGGTATTATAGAATAGGGCTTTAAGAAATGCCCAATCAGTATAGCTAGGCAGTGATGCATACCATAAAATATCATTTCATCAAGTCAAAAGTATGGTAAAGCTCTCCAAACACTCAGAAACAACATTTTTTAATAAGCTGAAAATAAAACCTGATTACTTCTTACCACTGGAAGTTTGCACCACGCACCTTGTTATGATGGAAGCATGTTTTGATAGCTTTCTTCACTTAGCATCACCTATAATCTCTTGAAGAACACCATCCATGTTTCGAATGGTGGAACCAGTTCACATCTCTCACAACATGTTCTCTTCCGACATCCTTGGAGATAAACATGGTTCAAGCTGCCAATCACCGCATACTGAAATGGTTCTTGACAAATTAACAGCTATTCCAAGGGGTGTGTTTAACAACCAAATGCAACTTCCAACTTCTCACTGTGGTGGCAAAGGAGTATTTCCTTCCCCTCCACATCATTCAATCCAAATCTTGTATCTGGAATATTTCCTGCTGACTTCATCTCCCAAGACAGCTTCTCCAGCATTGCATTGCTATCTTGTGTTTGTGCATGCGATCTGTCTGCTGCAGAAAAACCATGTAATTTTTATAGACTTCAATCCAGCTACACCCAGCAATCTTTTTAATTCCCGTGTCTTTCAATAATTTCCTTAGTTTTTGAGCATCACCCCACCTACCTGCTTCTGCATAAATGTTTGACAGAAGAACATAAGGTGCAGCATTTTTAGGATCCAACTCAAAAAGGAGTCTTGCCACAAATTCTCCTAGCCCTATATTCTTATGTGATCTACAAGCGCCAAGCAAACACATCCACACAACCACATCAGGTTTAATTGGCATTTTGATGATAAAGTTTAGGGCTTCCTCAAGATAGCCAGCACGACCAAGAAGGTCAACCATGCATACATAATGATCCATTGTAGGCATAATGCAATAAGAATTACTCATGCAATTGAAGTATTTACAGCCATCATCCACTAGACCTGCATGGCTGCATGCAAATAAAACACAAACAAAGCTTATATGGTCGGGATTGGTTCCAGAGTGCTTCATTAGTTCAAAGAGTTTGAGGCATCTTTACCATAGCCATGCATTGCATATCCTGCAATCATTGCATTCCACGAGGCCACATCTGGATGATGCATTTTATCAAACAATGCAGGTGCCTTCTTTATGTTGCCACATTTAGCATACATGTCTATCAAGGCAGTCGTATTTACAAAATCAGACAAAAATCCACTTTCAATTATTTTTTGATGGATTTCCATACCTTGTTCCAAAGCTCCAAGTTTGGCACAAGCTGGGAGGATGCTGGCAAATGTTGATGAGTCTGGCTTTATACCTGCCAATTGCATTTCCTTAAAAATCTCCAAGGCTTTTTCAACAAGCCCATTTTGTGCATATCCAGCAATGATTGCAGTCCATGAAACCACATCTCGTTGAGGCATTTTGTCAAATAATTTGTGTGCCTTCCACATGCTTCCACATTTTGTGTACATGTATATCAAGGCAGTCATAACCATATCACACAAAAAATCGCTTTCAATTATTTTTGATGGACTTCCATACCCTGTTGCAAAGCTCCAAGTTTGGCACAAGCTGGGAGGATGGTGGCAAAGGTTGATGAGTCTGGCTTTATACTATGCAACTGCATTTGCTTAAAAATATCCAAGGCTTTTTCAACAAGCCCATTTTGTGCATATCCCACAATCATTGCATTCCATGAGATCACATTTCGTTTAGGCATTTCTTTGAAAAGTGTTGAAGCCTCATCAAGAACACCAATTTGAGCATATCCTGTAGTTATTGCATTCCATGAGACCACATTTGCATTATGCATTTTGTCAAACAATTTTCGTGCTTTCTGTATGTTTCCACATTTGGCATACATGTCTATCAGGGAAGTCATAACTACAACATGCAACAGAAGTCCACTTTCTATCATTTTTTGATGGATCTCCATACCCTGTTGCAAAATTCCGATTTTGGCACATGCACGAAGGACACTGGCAAATGTTGATGAATTTGCCTTTACACCTGCCAACTGCATTTGTTTAAAAATCTCCAAGGCTTTTTCAGAAATCTCATTTTGCACATATCCAGCAATGATTGCAGTCCATGAGACCACATCTCGCAGAGGCATTTTATCAAACAATTGTTGTGCATTTTGTATGCCTCCACATTTTGCGTACATGTCTATTAGTGCAGTCAAAACCACCTCGTCTGAAAAGAATCCACTTTTGACTATTTTTGAATGCATCTCTACACCTTGTTTCAAAGCTCCCCTTTGGGCATATGCAGGGAGGATACTGGCAAAGGTTGCTGAGTTGGGTTTTATACCTGCCAATTGCATTTGCTTGAAAATCTCCAAGGATTTTTCCACAAGTCCATTTTGTGCACATCCAGCTATGATCGCAAGCCACAATACCACATTTGGTTGAGGCATTTTATCAAACAATTCACTTGCCTTCTCTATGCTGCCACATTTTGCATACATGTCTACCAAGGCAGTCATAACTACATCATGTGACAGAAGTTCACTCTCAATTATTTTTTGATGGACCTCCATGCCCTGTTCTAAAGCTCCAGTTTTGGCACAAACTTGAAGGATGCTTGCAAAGGTTGACGAGTCTGGCTTTACACCTTCTAATTGCATTTGTTTGAAAATATCCAAGGCTTTTCCAACAAGACCATTTTGTGCATATCCAACAATAACCGCAGTCCAAGAGATCACGTTCCGTAGCGGCATTTCCTTGAAAAGCTTTAAAGCTTCATCGAGAACACCATTTTGCACATATGTTGTAATCATCGCAGTCCATGAGACCACGTCTGCATTATGCATTTTGTCAAACAATTGGCGTGCTTTCTCTATATTTCCACATTTTGCATACATGCCTATGAGGGTATTCGTCACGGTAACATGGGATTGAAATTGGCATCTGGTGATTTTCCCATGGATCTGCAAACCATGTTTTAGATATGCCGCATTGGCACAGAGAGGGAGAATAGTGGAGAAGGTGAACTCATTGGGTTGGACAGGTGTTGTTTGCATTTGGTGAAAGAGTACGAATGCCTCTTGAGCCTCCCCGTGCCTTTTGTAACCTGCCATTATCATATTCCAGGAGAACACGTCTCGCTCAGTCATGTGATCGAAAACTTGGCGAGCATCCACCAAACTTCCACATTTGTCATACATGTTGAGAACCGTATTCTGTAAATATGTGTTTGTAGCAAATAAAGATCCTCTGCCATTGATGTGAGAGTGGATTTGCTTACCCTCTGAAAGGGTTTTCTTGGCAATGCAGGCCTGTAATAAATGAAAATATGTAGAAGAGTCTACAGGAGGGTTGCATGTTGTAAGAAGAATGTGTATCGCCTCTTTCAAGCCACCATCTCGACAGAGTGCCCTGAGATTTTGATTGAAATGGGCAATGGATGACATTGTATGAATGTGTGAAGTTATTCATTCTACCGCAATAAAAAAACCATCCGGTTCGTCGTCTGATTCTGATTCTGAATTCGAGTCTACGTTGCGAGCTTCTGTTTGGTGGGAGTTCAGCTGGTTAAGAGGGGGTTATCATTTTTCCCTCCAAATTTTCTAAATAATCGGAAAAATTGCTCGGCCAGGGATTTGTTAACCAATGTGCAACATTTCAATGAGTGAAATTATGTGACAAATTTAAGACGAGATATTTTTGACATTGATTTTTATTTTTGAAATAGATGTATTCTAAGATATATCAATACGTATTAACTATGCTCAAAGCAGCCTATAATGGTGGTTAAGGGAGTGATGGCGGAGTGTAATAGTATGAGATGTGGATAAAAATAATCTCAAGTATATTTGACTTTCATAGCATAGTTTTTCTTTTTACTTATAGAAGACAATTAAAAAATTGCGTTATCTTTAGTATAAGGTGGAGTTTGTATGAAAGTTTTTTTTTGTGCCCAATGTAATGGTGCAACTAAATTGGAGCTATCTATGACCAATCAACAAAACATTCATGAATATGTGATGGCAACGCTAATCAATGTGACAACAATACTAATCAATGTGGAACCCTTTAATAGGTGAAACTATGTGACAAATTCAAGATAATTTCCTCAAGATTGATATCTATCGTTGTTTTTCAAATAAATGCATTTAGGATATCTCTTCTAGTTTTGTATTGGTGATTATTTCTCTGGGTTCTTGGTATCCATAGTTTTGTACCATATTCTACATCCTCTTGATTCAAATTTGTGTCAAATTAAAATTGTTTTAATTATATCAATAGTTATTCATATAAGTGTAACTTACAATGACAATGAGTGGTGGTCGACTATACAAGTGTGAGAAGTCAATAATGAAATGGGCATATTTTCTTCTTTCATAGAGAATGTGATAAAAAAATTACAATATCTTGGTCATATGGTGGAGCTTGATTATTTTCTCTCTTCCGAAAGGTGTTTAGAGTGTGATCTAGTGTTGTAACCATATTAGATCCATCTATCGATGAGTCAACAAGGAATTTATAGAGAAAATGATGAAGTTGTTTATCAATATGGAATTCTTGAAAGGAAAACTATGTGATAAATCCAAGATACACAACTCAATATTGATACATCTAGAAAAAAATTAGAAGATAAATTTAAGGAATATGACGGACAATTGAATAGATAGAGAATATTGTAGTAGCATATAATCCTAAATTTATGCAAGATATAACAACCACATAGAAGAAATGGTTTATAAGAGGAGTGAAGATTTTTAGAGTTGTAGAATCAATACCAAGATGCAAGAGAGCATATCCAACTTGGAGCGGTGAGGTATGTATTTAGACACAATTTATAAGATTTTTAAAAAGTATTTAGTCATAGAGGAGGAGAGGAGAATTTTGAGAAAACATACTCATCCCGCATGACTAATCAATTATTATATTAGTAAGAGGGTCACTTTCATTGTAACATCACCCCTATTGGCATAAGGATCATGATATATTGAGGTTTATATATTACATGCAAACCAAGTTAACTAGCCAACGTGGGGTTATTTTTTTAGTTCAATGAGTATTATCAGAGTCGTAGAGATAACTCCAATATGCATAGAAGATGTATGTATATCCGAGAAGGTGGTAAGGTGCATATTTAGAGGAAATTTCTAAGATTTTTTTAGGGTTACTTGGCCATAAAAAGGAGAGGAGAAGGATGATAAAGTAAACATATTCATTATGTAACCAATCAACCAAAGATAAATAGTAAGAGGGCCACTTCGATGTGGCATCACCATTATTAGGGACCATGATATATTGGGGTTAATATGTTATCACGAAAGAATCCAACCAACCAATGTGGGGATTTTTTTATTGAATGAGGATTTTTAGAGTCGTAAAAGCAACTCCAAGATGAAATGAAAAGGCATATCCAATTCGAGGTGGTAAGGTATGTAATTATAGGTAATTGAAAAGACTTGATTGTTTTGGGTTATTGAGCCACAAAGTAGGAGAGGGGAAGGCGAGCAAACAAACATACTTATTTCGCAACCAATCACCCATTATGTTAGCATGAGGGATGATTTTATTGTGGCATCACATCACTATCATTACTGATGCGAGATCCTGTGTCAATATATTAGCATAACGATCATGATATATTGTGTTCTATATGTTATCATGAACCAAGCCAACCAATCAATGTGGAATTATTTTCTAGATATTTAGCATTTTTAGAGTCATGGAAGCAACTCCAAGATGCAATTTGAAGAGGTATATCTTCCGACTTGGGGTGCTAAGGTATGTATTCAAAGAGAATTTATAAGATTTGTTTTTATGGATTATTTAGCCATAGAGGATGGGAGGGGAGGGCGAGCAAGAAAACCTACACATCCCATAACCAATAAACCATTATGTTAGTAAAAGGGCTTCCATTGTGGCATCACCCCTATTGACATAAGTATCGTGATATATTAGGTTTATATTATACTACATACATATCTAACCAACCAATGTGAGATTATTTTTTGATTGAATGAATATTTTTAGAGTCATAAAAGCAATTCCAAGATGCACTAAAGAAGAATATCTGAATTAGGGTAGTAAGGTATGTATTTAAAGGCAATATATAAGATTTATTTTTTTGGATTATTTCGCCACGGAGGAGGAAAAGCCAAGAAAGTAAACATACTCATCCCACAACCAATCAACCATTAGGTTAGTAAGAGGGCTACTTCCATTGTGGTGTAGCCCTTTTATTGGCATAAAGATCATGATATATTGGGATTATATATTATCATGGAACAATCCAACCAACCAACCAATGGAGTTTGTTTTTTATTAAATGAGGATTTTTAGAGTCGTAAAAGTAATTCTAAGATGTACTAAAGATGCATATCTAACTTGGATGGTAAGATATATATGTAGAGTCAACTTATAAGATTTAAGTTTTTGAATTATTTAGCCACATAGAGGACAATGGAAGGACAAATAAGCAAGCATATTCATCCCAAAACCAATAAATCATTATGTTAGTAAGACGAAACTTCCATTGTGCTTTCACTCCTATTGTATAAGGATTCGATTACCCCCTCAGATATCTATTGGGGTTTGCGTGCTCCCATGAGCCAAACCAACCAACCAACATGGGATTTTTTTAATTGAATGAGAATTTTTAGAGTCATATATGTGACTCCAATATGCATTGAAGAAAAGTATCTGTTTGGGGTGGTAAGCTATGTATTTACATGAAATTTATGACATTTTACTTATTTGGATTGTTTAGCCACAAAAGAGGAGAGGGGAAGACCGAGAAAGAAAAGATACTCATCCCACAATAAATAATCTATCATGTTAATAAGAGGCACACTTCTATTGTAGTGTCATTGTAATTGACATTAAGATCATGGTATATTAGGTCTTATATGTTACTTTGCAAAACTAATCCAAACAATAAGTGTGGGATTTTTAATTGAATGAGGATTTTTAGAGGCATACAAGAAACTCCAAGATGCACTAAAGAGTCATATCCAACTTGGGGTGGTAAGGTATGTATTTAGAGGAATTTTATAAGGTTGATTTTTCTAGATTATTTAACCATGTAGGAAGAGGGGAAGGCGGAGAAAAAAAACATACTCATCCCACAACAAAACAACCATTATTTTAGCAAGAGGGACACTTCCATTGTGGTGTAACACCTATGAGTATAAGGATCATGGTATATTGTGGTTCCTATGTTACGGTGGACCAAGCCAACCAACCAATGTAGGATTATTTTTTGATTGAATGAGGGTTATTTTAGTTGTAGAAGTTATTATGAGATGCATTTCAAGAGGCATATCCAAATTGAGGTGGTAAGGTATGTATTCATAGGCAATTCATAATTTTTTTGGGATTATTTAGAAACAAAGGAGGAGAGGGAAACATCAAGAAAGTAAACATACTCATGTTGTAGTTGATTTATCCCGAATTTAGAGTTAAAGGGGGTTCTAATTAGGATTGAAAACTTGAATATATGAATAAATGTGCAATCAGACTAATAAATAAATACTCTAACATTTAAAACTAATAGTACAACTAAAGTGATATATAGAAATGATGAGAAAACTCAATTAAGGCACGTGCTAAATATAGTAAAAGACAAGGGATGAATCCACTTATCTTTTTGTTGCTTTACAAGATGTTATGCATCTATAATGGGTCAAACATGCCATGATGGGGTTGAATGTGCTTCATCTTTAAAATAGAGCTTTCGATCCTCGATGAACATTGTTGTCACATTTGGAAACTAGCGTGTGGAACTAATGTCCTACTTGGTGTTAGTATATAGCACTACTTTGTGGTTATTTATCAATCTAGGTCATTTTTTCGTTGTCTTTGTATGCTTCATGCACTCTTGCTTCTTCACAATCCTCGCACACACATCTATAATAATCAAAAGCATAATGTCTTACACTAGTACTCAAATAAGAATTATATAGCAATAAGGAGTGTGTGTACTAGAATTGGAATTGCCTTGGTGACCAACCCACATGTTGATTCCAACCAAGCACTTTGTATTATGTTTCCCAAATGAGAGGCTCAAAATGTATTTATTTATCCTAATGCTCGTGCAAAAGCGAATGCAAATATAGAAGGAATCCCCCTATGTATGCACTTGTGCCTCAACATTAATAAGAATAGTAATTAGATATGCATTAAAATGTACCCTTAGTGAGTGCTTATAAGTAGAGTTCTAAAATAGTGTGCTAAAGTGGAGTGCCAAAATAGAGTGCTTGTAGATATATATTTGGTAGGCTAAAAACCCTTAAATTTCCCTTTAGTGTGTTGGTGCTTGATTTTATTTGAGATAATCTTGACTTGGCTTGGTCTCAATCTTAACCTATTTTAGAGCGCTTCATGATTGTATAGTAGTGTCTTCTCTTGATTTAGGCAAGATAAGGGAAAGTTGCATAAGAATTGATACTTTTTCTTTAGAGGATCCCTTGAGAATGCTCGTGAGTAAATGAGCGTGCCTAAATTTATTTTATGCCACTCCACGGGTTATAATTTTTCATTAACACTAACTATGAAGGGGATATAAGATACATATAAGATACACATAAGAAAATCTAATTGCTTCCCTTTAAAGGAAAAAAACCTTTAGAAGGGGCAAAACCATAAAATGGTTGTGCCCAAATCTAGATGGTAAATTCAAGGAAAGTATAATGTAGTAAGTGGAGATATGGAGAATTTTGACAAGAGGTGTATGATTATTTATACGCAATGACATTTGTATTATAAGTTTTGAGCATCGAAGAAATCTATATAGGCCAATTTTACGATTATGTCCACGAGAATTCTATGGGAGAACAAAATATTTAAAAGCCTTAAAATTGAATATTATAGTGTGTTTAAGATTTGTTTGTGTACGCAAGGCATAAATAATGGATATAAGACAAATCAATATTATCAAGCACCCAATTACCAAATGCGAGGTCTTTACATTTGTACCCCTTTTAAGTTAATAAATGAAATTTTCTAGTTTAAAGGAAAACTTTTCTAGAGTGTGTAAACACGCCTTGTATTAATCGATTTCTTGATTAGGGTAGGACCCTTTCCTCATCCTCCCCCCTCCATAGTTCATAATTCTAGATGGGCCTAACAATATTTAAATGATTGAATGGTTACAAGATGCCCCTAAGAATGCAATTTTAACACAAGAGTGTTGTCGATGTTTATATAATGAAAACTAACAATTTAACTCTACATAATATTGAAATTAAATTTGAAATGTATAACATAAAGAGGAGCAAAGGAGTACACTTATGCTTGTAGAACCAAATATTCCCTACAAATGTAGAATAACATGCCTCCTTATCAAGGCATGGGGGATGTATATTATAATAACAATAATTTAAAAGTAGGGGTGATAAAATCCCTAATAATAAGGATACAAGTGCAACTTATCCAACCTTAAATGGAAATAGAGGCCTAGGGGAGGCAAAACCCCAACATGTACAAACTAAAAGAGTAATAATGACAATAAACGAGGATTATTGAGACACAAAAAGTCCAAAAATAAAGGAAAATTGGAATGACATGGGCACACATAATTTAATGAACTATATAATTTCAAGTGTCACTGAGCCCTAATGTGACTTTATATACCACACTATTGTAGACAAATATATATTTATAACTCTTGAACTTCTTGAAATAGAAATGCTTAAAACAAAAATAAAAAATTGTAAATTGATAAATTTGTAACTTGTAATCAATATAGTAATCACACCCCATAAATGTTTCCATGAAATGCAATGAATTCATAATATAAGTAACCATGTCCCCTACATTTATCATGAAATGCGAAAATTTACTACATAATTTGTATTCTTGTAAGTGATTCCCTATCTCGAACCACAAGTATTATCAAAATTTTCCTAGATAATTGGTATTTTTGGATGTTGAAATTGAGTTGGACAAAATCAACAAAATTAGGACTCTATTATACCATAGTTTTGTCTTAATACATGACACTATATCTATATGAAACTACACATGTTCATGTTTATAACCTTGTAAAAATTTCTTGTAACATGTTCTTGTATTATGTATCATGTAACCTTGTTTGTGTGCTTATCTCGCATTGATATTTATATTATAACCACACTAAATGCCTCCTCTTTTGAGGCAAGTAAGATAGATTGTAGATTTCTTGTCTCAAGAATTATAGTGTGGAAATGTTAGTAGCTCATAATTGTTGGAACATATAAAATGTGGTTATAGATGACAATATTATAGAACCATCTCAAATAAATAATGCATCATATTGTAGACAACTCGAAATATGGTAACTTGTATTTTTTCAAAGCCAAGTTTGGCTATGTTCCCTTACTAAGACAAATGATGACATCAAACTAGTAAATTAACCTTAGACATCGTACCACAACTTTCTACTTTGCACCACCTTCATCCAATCTAGGATCGTAAAAAGGTCAAGATGTGGAATTTAGTCTTGTTTGACTTATATGGTTACGAACTTTCACATTCTTTAACTTTGTTTTCAAATTAAATATCTTTATTACATCATTTCACCATCATAGGGTCAATCGTATTTCACCTACGAGAAGGGTATATAAGCAATTCAATGTCACTTTATAACTCGCATAACAATCTTACAAGTTTCTATTGAAAATGTCATTCCAAAAGCACTTAAGACTCTCTTAAATCTACCCAAATCAGTTTCACAACAATTAGGTTAATCCCTACTACGGGTATAAAACACTCAACCAAGAGTCTACCTTCCTCCATTTCCAAGCATGCAAATATCATAGAGTTATGGCTTAAGCAAGAGAAAATTCACTCCAAGAATTTTCAAAGGGTTTCAAGAAACAAAGGGTTGGGTCACATAGTTGAGGCACACCACATCATGTTATTAATGCACTAGGTATATTATACACTATACATTTAGCCCAATATGTTTGTGTCAAGAGATATGAAGGCACTTATATCTCTTAGCTTGTTATGTCATTTGGCCTCACTAATGCCTTGTTATGATACTATGGCTTATTATGCCATTTGACCTCACGAATGCTCCAAGCACATTTATGAGGATCATGAATAAATTCTTAAAGCCTTTCATAGGAAAATTTGTAATCGTTTACTTTGATGACATACAATTCTACAACCCAAGAAAAAAGGAACATCTTTGACATCTTAGGATGGTAATGCAAATATTGTAGTAAGAGAGGTTATTAATTAACCTTAAGAAGTGTTTGTTTATGAATACAATATTAGTGTACCTTGGCCTTTGTGATCTCTCAAGGTGGATTGAAGATGAACAAAGACAAATTGAAAGATATAGTTGATTGGCCAACTCCCAAAATAGTTTATGAGGTAAGAAGTTTCTATGGTTTAGCCAATTTCTATAAGAAATTTACTAGAAACTTTAGTGGAATTTGCGCATACCAATCATAGATAATATAATAGAGGATAAAAAGAAGCTTGTTTGGACCAATGATACTAAGATAAATTTTTAGTTATTAAATAATAAAATCATCGAACAACATGTATTATAACTTCATGATTTTAATAAGGTTTTCCAAGTTCAATGTGATGCAAGTGGGGATTTCATTGGAGTTGTCTTAAGCCAAGAAGAAAAGCCTATTTATACTTTAGTGAGAAGTTAAATGGGGCTAAAATAGGTACTCTACTTATGATATTGAGTTTTATGCTATAGTACAAGCCTTAAGTAAGTGGATGAGCGATTTAATGCCTAAATAATTTTTATTTTCACTAATAATCATGCACTTCTGATTCATAACCAATCAACCTAAGTTAAGTCAAAGACATATGAAATAGGTGGGGTATTATTTGTAGAGTTTCACATTAGTTATTAAGCATAATAAATGACAAGCCAATAAGGTAGAAGATGCTTTGAGTAGGAGGGCCTAACTCATCGGAGAAATTTAGATAGAGAGTGGAGAAATAAAGTCTCTCGAGGAGTTGTATGACACCGATTTGGATTTTCAAGAAGCCTATTAGGTATGTAAGCATCCAACCACTAGAAATATAGATCCTTGGATGGATTATATGCTACTGAGATGGAATTATTTTTAAGTGAACTCGCTTATGTGTATAAAGGAGTTCCATAAGAGAAAATCATTGTGGTAGTCTTTTTGGTCATTTTGGCCTATATAAGACTTCAACCCAACTAAGTGCTCATTATTTTCAGCCTAAAATGCAATCAAATGTGAGGAAATTTTATAAAAGTGTAAAGTGTGCCAAGATGCCAAGGTAAAGAATACAAATGCAAGTTTTTATCATCCTTTACCAATTCCAAACAAACTTTGGGACTCAATTAGTATGGATTTTGTGTTAGGTTTACCTAGGACTCAAAGAGGCCATAATTCAATCTTTGTTGTAGAAGAAATTTATCTAAAATGTCTCATTTTATAGCATGCAAAACCACTAATGATGTTACTCACATTGATAATTTGTTCTTCAAAGAAGTGGTCAAATTGCATGGCATTCCATTAAGCATTATTTCAGATAGAGACACTAAATTTGTGGGACACTTTTGGAGGACCCTATGGAAGAAATTAGGCACTAAATGAATTTTAGTTCAACCTACCACCCTTAGACTGATGGAAAAAGAGGTGGTCAATAAGACTTTGGGAAATTTTCTAAGATGTTTGACAAAGGACAATCCTAAATAGTGGGATCTAATTTTTCCACATGCAGGGTTTGCTTGCAATGATTCACCTAAAAGGAGTACCGGATAAGATTGTTTTCCAAATTATGCATGGTACACACCCAAGAGGTGTTTTTGAGTTAAGATATTTAGGCACAGTGGAGAATAAAAGTTATAAGGGAGAGGATTTTTCCCTTGATATGCAAGAGGTGCATAAACAAGTGAAGAAGCAATTAGAAAAAAGTGTGAATAAATACAAGCAACATCCATACATAGAGAGAAGAGAGGTTAATTTCCAAGTTGGAGACATGGTATTAGCTCATTTGAGGAATAAAATATTCCTGAAGGCCGAGTATAAAAAAATGAAAATGAAGAAAATAGGCCCTTGCAAGATTCTAAGAAAGTTATCTGAAATGATTATGAGAAAGAGTTTCTAGTGGCCTAGGAATTTATCCTATTTTCAATGTTACAGACTTGTATCCATGTAGAGAAGGTGATGCTGAAGGAGAGACAACTGAGAGCATAGAAATATTAGTTGAGGAATGGGAAAATCAATTGCCAAAAGCCAAAAAGGAAGAACTAGAAACCATCTTGGACAAGTAAGTTTTCAAAAGAACAAGGGGAAAATGATATTATTAATATTTAGTGAAATGGAAGGATCATCTAATAGAAGATGTCACCTAGATGATTGAATCATATATCATCAAACATGGAGGTACCCTTGAAGACCTCATGAGCGTAGCCCATGAGTCAACTTTTCTGCTCTAGGGAGTATGATGCAAGAACATTGTCTAAGAGGTTCTCATAAACCAATTTTGTATCTAATATTATGTTTGGAGGAATTTAGAGTAGGATTGAATAAGTAGGAGATCTTATATTTCAAATAGGGCTTTCCCACCAAAACTCAAATTTGAATTTCTTGTTCTTGTAACCTCCTAATTTTGGCAATTTTGGTAATGTTTGAGTCTTTTTTTGGTTTAGGTAGTGTTAGAATGGCTCAATGAAAATCTTGAGTCATGTTTTAGGGGAATACACCATCTTATACATGTTCTTGGTATGTGAAACTCTTCCCAAGCATATTAACCCGAGTTATTAACTATAGTCAAGTCTATTTTGGTGTTATAACTACACATAGAAAAGTAGTTACAAATAGGGAACACTTGTGGTGTAATGAAAAACATGAGAAAAGGTTATTTTCCTATGTAGAGAAAACTCATTACATTGGAAATGTGATGGAAGAAGCGTGTAACAGGGCTTTTAGTATCCAATATATGAAGAAGAAGACATTTGTAATAATTATGATTTAGGTTCTTAGGATTGAAGCATTTGTATATATTTTGGACATTATGTTTCAAGTGATTGAGGTCTAGTTTGAATATTGGGAAAAATAATTATATATACATATAGAACCTTGATTGTGTAAGTATAATTCTTCCTTGGTATGACATTGGTAAACTCAAGTTTTCAAGCACTATAAATCATCTTATAAATTAAAAATTGTTCCCGAGGGTTTCATAAAGTCATACGGACCCTTCTATAACTTTAAAAGGCTTGAATTTAGAATTAGGATTGAAAACCTCAATATTTACCCTCTTGGGCCTATGTAAACCCTACTTAGGGTTTTAGATAAACTTTGAATTTTTAGGAGTCTTAAGACTTTTCAAAGGCCATATTTATGTCTTATAGTCTATACAACTTGATCTACCTACTTTTTGGGCTTAAAGTCTTTTGGGCATGTGTTTTAGACACAAAATCACACACTTTGGCCATCCATTTAGTACACTATAAAAGTCTTTATTGTTTCATTTTTCATAAAGACATTACTATATCGGATCATACACTCTTTGTATCTCTCTAACATGCTAGCGGGTGCTTCATGTGCAATGATTATGCTGAGTCTATTTGTTTCCATTTCTTTGTTACATTTCTTGACATTGTTTTCTCTTGACTTCCATTATATGTCATTGTTTTAGAGTTGCCCTTTTTCTTGTGTGTAAATCTGTCTTCTTTTGACTATATCGACCTCGATTGTCTTGCAACATCATGAGTGATGTCCCATGTTTATAACCCACTTTTCGCAGTCTACATTGTCTTCTCGAATATTGTCTTCTTGCGTCTTAGCTTACACATTGTCTCCTCTTGTTAGCTTACGTGCATTTTCTTACACATGCATGTTTGTCTTTACTTGTCTAACACTTATTTCTAGCCACTTTTTTAATGTTTTTGTTGGTTTCTACTTGTTGGTCCGAAAATGTCACTGGACAGATCTATGGATAAACAGCCAATAGTGTGCGAGGCTTAGCCCCTCTTTGAGTCAAGCAGTGGCGGTTTATTGCTATTCTACCAAGCCAGAAATCTTGTGCAAATCTCACGGTGCATACGCCTTCGGGGTTTGGGATCTCATCCCAGGTAGAGAGTATTTCGAGTGCATGAAAAAAGAAAGGAATGAAAGAGGGAAAAGAGAAAGAGCAGATCCGAAGGAAGAAAAGAAATGAATTCTAAAGCGAGAAAGGTCGAAGATTTATGTTTTTGGGTTGGTAGTAAACAGAGCCAAACCTACTTGCATAAATAAACAAAGTAATGCTTGATGATGCAAATGACGAAAGCGAGATGTGAATCTAGCAGATTAAACACATACAGATCTAACGTAAGAAAGATCTAACGCATAACACAAGACTATTGACCACAAAGTCTTAATATTTGTATTCTTGTTTTCTTACATTACAGAAAGCTCAAAGTCTTTCTCTCCTCACTTCTATTTTCATCTAAAAAGGTTCACCCTTGAATACACAAGTATTCCAAGATTTATAGAAGAAGAGGAGGAAAGAAGGCAAAAATGGAGCCAACCACCTATTTACAAAGATATTTACAAAATATCTAAAACTCATGTTGACTTTGACAACTTGATGGATGACATCATCCCATGATGCAACATGGATGATGTCATCATTTGTGCAACACACTTTAGACATTTCAACAAGAAAGTCGGAGGATAGAGAGAAGAAGAAGAAGAAGAAGAAGAAGCAGCATTTACTGCGTCATCGTCATCCATCTGCGCCGAAAGGGGGTAGCTTTGCTTTTGTCTTTCTCGAGTGATGATATGTGGAATAGAGCACGGTATTCCAAAACTTGTTAATCATCGGCCCAAATTGATCCTGTGATGGATCCTTGTGCCGTTCGCTGATTGCTTCACAAGTCTCCCGCTCGTCTATGAGCTTTTCTGGGAGTTTGGAATAATCCTTCTCCGCCTCAATGAGGAACCCGGCAAAGAAGTCCCTACAGCGAAAGGTTGTTGATAGATTCGGTGTCAAATCGACCTCTAGCCGTGTTCCTGAAGCAATCTCATGAAGATCCGGATAGTTTCATCAGCTGATCTCAAGGTAAAGGAAGGAGTGAGCAACCCTGGAGACATGGTGAGAACAATTCGCTCCATTTGATGCATTACATCCAGGGCCTCTTCCTTTATCTTGTCTATCTTTTCCAGAACAAATTCCAGCTGATCTATCCGATAGTCCAGAGTGGACATGGTTTTGTTGAGGGCCCTTGGATGGCCGAAGACACCGAACTTGACCAGATCTTCGACTGAACAGTCGAACATTTGTTGAAAGGTCTCATGTTGGAGTCTAGCATGTTCTAGCTCTTCTGATATGGGACCCGCTAATGCTTGGAGTTCCTTGTTCGCCTTTCCGATGTTTAGATATAAATTGACAAACTCGGCGATCACTCTTTCACTGTCCTTGAGGATCTGGCTCCTCCAAGCAGAAACGGCCATACCCTGCTCACCGATCTTTGAATATTCATTGATTTTCTCCTGGCTGAGAAGCTCAGAAGTCTCGGCGGTAGTCGTGGGAGGTGCACTACCCATCTTCTGTAAGGCTTGAAGCAGATATTTGTTCTGCTCCTTCAGTAGCCTTTTCTCTTCTTTTATTTCTTGAAGCTTTTTGCAGAGGGCATCGACTGCGGAAAGAGCTTCCCCCTGGAGACTTTCAGAAGACGTCCCCATTGTGACTTGAGTCACAGTAAAATCTGTCGGAGACAGATCTTTTTTCTCCTTGAGGGGATCAGGGTATGCTATTTCCATAACTCTCTCACCTGCAGCACTTTGAGAGAAGCGTGTTACAGGCTTTTGCTTCTTTGCCCCTTTGGCTGGAATTACTGAAAAGTCCATCGGAGCGATGGGAACTTTCCTCTTTTGTTGGCTCAGCTTTGAGAGATCCAGGCTGGTCCCATAGAAGAAGGACCAGAGACAGAGGAGGAGGGAGCAACAGTAGAAGAGGGGAAAAACGTGGAGACACGCGGCGGCGGCATTGAAAGCATAGCCGAAGAAGTGTCCACGGGAGGAAGGGAAACCGTAGCTGCAGAAGACATAGGAAGGGAAGGGAGCCCGGAAATGAGGGAAGAAATGGAAGAAGATAAATCAGCGAGGGAGGAGAAGATAGACGAAGAGGCAGGGGAAAGAGTAGAAGAAGGGACAGAGGACACGACCAAAGGGGTGGTCGTTTGAGTCACTCGAGGAGGGGAAGGAAGAGAAGAAGAAGGGATAGAAGGGACTTCTGTGGTTGTAGCAATGCCGACATCCTGAGTGGATGGGCGTATGGGACTATCCTCTGTCAATTCTTCCTCCAGAGTTATAACCTGTTCTGGCGCTGTGGAAGGAGGACTTTCAGGGGCTTCTTCCTGAATGGTGCTAGATTCACCTTCTACACCTTTGCCTTTTAGCTGCTTCTTGGACCTTGGAGGTGCATTGCCCAATGGGGAGGTTGTGAAATCTACCCCGAGGTAGATCAGCCCGTTCATGCGGCACCAGTGCTCTGTTCTGCGCATAGTCTCCTTGACCCTCTCCTCAATTGTTTGAGGAGCCTTGCTTCTGTCAATGGCCGGGAAGGGCCAATCATCCCCTTCTGTGTCATTATACACCTTGTCTACTTCATCTTCCGTAGTTTGGAAGCCTTTGGGGACAATGGCCACTCCGTATTGGATAATTTCCGCCAATGCTAAGCGAGAATGATCCTTTCTTCTGAGTTCCACCTCGTGGATGACGTCAATGTAAATATCCTCAATTTGAGGGACATGGATCGGATCAAGCTTAGCTCTTGGCAGGCAGCCCCTTGGGTCAAAGGTAGGCCTGGCTGGGAAGTCATGTTTCAAATTGAGCAACTCCAGCTCTGCGAACATTTCCTTTGCCTTGTGATGGGTGGAGCATGTGTATCGGCCCACTGTGAGGGGGAAAGGAGTTCCGCCCTTCTTTCTTTTGAGGCATTTCTCATGGTATGTGACCAGCTGCCTTGATAGCTCTAGTAGAATCAGCTTAGGTCCAGCATACCTCGGTAGCCTGGTTGGCTCGCCCAAGAAGTTGACCGCCCTCAGATAGGTAAATGTGGGAAACTGGGTGAACAGGGCCCCCCACTTCTCCACGGTTGACATAATGTTCTTGGTCGTATGCGACCATGAGTCGATCAGCCTCAACAGAGAAATGATGTGATAAAAGAAAGCATCATTGATTTTGGCGAATTGAGGATCTTATTCTCGACCTCGATTACGGATAATATTCATATATTTTGACCTGAGGCCAAATTCCACTTCGGTTTAGCCCTGGATAATCCCTCTCCGACGCTGTAGCGTAGACTACGTAGGAGTTCATATGGAACACTCCCGTTGTGGCGAATTGTTGTAGCTACTCGGAGATGGTGCTGCTTATTATTTCCCCCCAGCAAAAGCGCTGATCGGGCAAATTTTTATTCATTGTCTCCAAGTACCTCAGCATCCATTTATGGAAGTAGTGGGCGTCAGAAAGCCCGAAGACTCTGCTCAGGAAAGTAATAGTATCACTGAGCTCTTCTGAGAAATCACTGCGGTGGATAATCTGGGGCCACCGGGTTACCACCTTCTTGTTTTTCAAGTATACCTCGTTCATCAGTTGCATGCATTGGTCTTCATCGTCTTCCCAGGCCTTGATGCACTCTTTCGGTAGAGACCACCACAAAGTGCCTTGGTGAGGGATGCTTTGAGCATTATCTCAAAACGAAGGGCGGTGAGGTTTATGACTACCTCGCCCTTGCTTTTTTTCGACACACCTTGTGTCCTTGTAAGATTGTGCAATCACCATCATGAATTCATTGTTGGACCTTGACGACGGGGATTCCTCCGGTGAAGTGCAGGGCACTTCCTATTAATTTGTCCATCCATGGACTTCTTGTAACCTTCTGAGTTCTAACCCAGAATTCCTCCATGTCAATGTGACCCAATTCTGAGTCTCTGACATCCATGCTGCATTCAGCCTGTGATTCGGGCATCCTGACCCTTTGATATTTGTACTTCATCTCTTCCTCTGTAAGCTTAGCCTTTCCTCTTGGTTTGGTGGGTCTCTTGCTGGATGTAGACATATGTTCTTTCGAACTCAGTTGCTGATCTGCATGAAGAAGAAGCGAGACCCAATCCAAAAAGGTTGAATTAGCCATTTGATCTTCCATTGGAATGTTAGCAGAAGAAAGAGTTAGAGATTTTAAGGCTCAGGGCGCAGGGCGCATGAAAATTGCAACTTGCAGGCCAAATAGATAAGGCGCGAAAAGGGGTGTTGCAGAGGTTAAACTGGTGCCAAAGGCGCATGGCGCATGGATGTTGCAGATTGCATTTTATAGAAGGGTGCATGAAAATTGTGTGTTACATAGGGACAGGATGCGCCCTTTGGCGCATGAAATTTTCATGTTGCATTAGGATTTGGTGCGCCCTTTGGTGCATGGATGGATCATGTAACATAGACTTTTCGTGCGCCAAAGGGATATGGCGCGGCGCACGAAGAGTTTACACAACATAATGTTATTGCAATCGGGGATGCGCCTGCGCCTTTATAGCTTCATACTTGCGCAGATAAAGCTTGTGTTGCATGGAAGGCTGGAGTGCGCCACGTAGGCGTATGGAAATGTGATGCAAAGGCCAAAAGGATGGCGCGCCAAAGGCGCGAGATTGACACTCGCACATGTGAAAGAGGCGCGCCTTGAGGCGCGCAGAGGTTAATGATGCAACAAGTTCAGTCAAATGGGTGCGCCTGCAGCGCAGGTTTTTGTCCATGTTACAAGGCGGTCGAGATGCGCGAAAGGGGCACTGAAATGTTCATGATGTTAGGGGGTGTGACAGATGCGCCAAGAGAAAAAGCAGAGAACTAAACTCTCAAATGGGGTTTTACATGATGTAGGTTCCTTCTCCTCTTTTCCTTTTTGGCGTGTCGATTAGGTAAATGAAATGGTTAAAACCGGGAGGGTTATAAACCATTGTTTCAAGAAAACGTCCTTCTCCAGCAGATCTGGAAAGAGGAAGGATAGCATGGGGGGGGGACAGCAAACGGAGGAGGCTAGGCCAACACATTTATATTTCAAAACCAACTAAGGAAGCTAAAACCAGACCAAGAACACACCAAGAACTGAAAACACAAAACGCACGAGAGAGAAAGACACCTCTTACCTGGATAAATAGCAAAAGCTCGAGAACGGGTCCACAAGGTGATGAAAATGACGAGGCAGGGGCTGACAGGCTCAGAAAAATCACGTGCTCAGTGAAAAGTGAAAATGACATTTGGGCGCGCAAAACACATATATATAGGTAAGCTGGTCATAAATGCGCCAACCACTTTTTAAAAGGCGCATGAGAGTTGCTGTCGATAGGAGAAAGCGTGCGCCCTTTGGCGCACGAAAGTATTTGACAGCAGAAGATTAAGCGCACCTTTGGCGCACCGAATGTTATGTCGACATGAAGTTATGTGCGCCCTTTGGCGCACCAAAACATGGTGTTGCAATAAGATTATGTGCGCCCTTTGGCGCACCAAAAAGTGGCGCAACAAAAGTTGTACCAACACAAGCGCATGCGCCTTGGCGCACGCAGGAAGGTTCACATTCTTTGGCGCATGAAAAGTTGTGTTACATTGAAAACCATGCGCGAAAGGTTTTAAGGGGGCACATCAAAAGTTAGTATTACAAGACAATTTCATGCGCCCGACCAAAAAGGCTAAAAAGACTTAGTTCGAAAACTAGATTTCCTGAAGGGATTTTACAACTTTTCGAACACAAGGGATCTCTAACGAGGGACCGAATGACAAAATTTTATGGTTATCGGTAAAATTGCCCTTGTCAATTTTACGGGATAACACTACCAAGCAAACTCCCCCTTGCAAGGCATCAATTTCAGCACAACAATCGGTCCTCCTTTGGACCGCATACTCCTCAACGACGTCACATGCACCCCAAACGAGGGGGCATCTATCGGGTGAATCAATCACCCCATACAAGAGTCTACATCACATTTCAACACAAAAAAATACCAATAAAACACATTCATCGGTCTCAAACATGGCTTAGAATCAGACTTGGGCCCTTATCACAACATAGACACCAACACCCATACCAGGATATTAGCGCTTGGGCACCCTTGACCTTTCTTAGACACCTGTGACCGGGGGCGATTCTAAAACATTTTCCACTTCAACACAGTCTAAAACACTTCACACAATGGATTTTACAGGGCACACAGTCCTTAGCACTCGACATGCATGCATTACACAGAATTTTGTACTTTTGCGTTGGATCAAAATTGTTCAAACCAGATCGGATTTTTACACACCATATGCAGTGATGTTATACATTGTGGGAAGTAGTTAAAGGTTGGAGGATGACACCAAAATTTTCTCCCTACTCGTCTTCCGTTTTGGCATGAGATCACCCAAAAACTCGCAGTCATCGTAATTGGCATGAGATCACCCAAAAACTCATTCTTCTACATCATCTTTAGGATCCTTTCTACACTCTTTTACTCATCAGAGATCAAGTGTATATGTTCTTTTTCACATTTTACATGCTTTTACATACTTTTATCATATACACGCGTATTTGACTACTTGTCCATTCTTCTCTTTTGTAGGTCCATCCTTATGGGAAGCGGTAGTCACAACATCAATACATCAACAACACATTAACAACACATCAACAATAATTGACAACAATAGGAGGCATAAACATGACATCAACACATACGCTCTCACCCTAGGGTCACTTTCATCACTTTTTTTGCACTTCATCCTCTTTAGCATCCACGCTTCACATTTTTATCACTCCACACTTTTTTTCTCTTGACACACTTTTCGCCATCGATCTACATGGTTATCAGGTACGCATCTATTATCTACTTTATGTTATTGAGATTTCACTCAACAACATAAAGTGGGGGAAAATGTAGACAAAAATCACACACTTTGGGTATCTATCTAGTTCTGATCACATACTACTATTCATATGATTCATAAGTAAGGAAAGTACTAATTAACCCATGTATTTGGCCAACTTTGCTTGCTTTTTGTTTCCTCTATTGAATTTACACTTCTTCTAGCCCAGTTTGTCTTTTCACACTTTGACATTTCTCACCTTGGACACTAGCGCCTAGTTAGAGCCAAATGCAAGCGCTTTGTCCCCTCTGGGCTCCTTGACCTCTTTGTACTTTGCTCACATATTTTAGGCCCTTTCTAGCCATTTGGGCATCTTATCTTTTTAGTAGTAAATATTTTTGGGGTTAACTATGAAATTCAAACTTAGGGAATCATATAAATATAAAGTTATGTGGAAATAATAAAGGACCAAACACTAAGCATTAGTTATCACCACCTAAGGTTGTATTCAAAGGCTATTCAGGAGCATTCAAGTATCCATTCTAGCATCCATTCAAGGGTAAGGGACTGCATTATTCTTCATACACTTCATAGGAGGGGAAGTTCATTATATTCCATGCACACATCTATTTACATATTCTACATCTAACTATTGTTTGCTATTAAGTGCGACACGCACAAGAGCCAACCAGGGCACGATTCTGCACACACATACATAAATAAATTGGATATGAAATGTAGTGCAACACTCATTCGTAAGATCACTTGTTTTATAGTCGAGGACAATCTGACCCTCATTTGCATTATTTTCTTTTTGGGATTTAATGCGCTTTTGAGGGTTTTGCAGGTGAAATCTTTATTGCAGGTTATCAACGACATCAATGAACTTGGTGTGACATACTAGTGACAAAGATTGAAGGATAAAGAATATCTCGTGACCCTATGAAGGAGGTTTTATGAGGTTTTGGGCATACATATGCGCCTAGAACCAGTCTACATTCCCTGTAGGTGCCCCTGACCTATCTTGGGTGCCCTAGTCTAGGTAGATCGTGCGGTTATAGAATTTTTCAGGCCTTTGTGTGACACTTTTCCCTCTTTGTTTGTCGATCTGCCCGCCACAATGGCATAGTCTAGGATTACTTGTGAAACATCTAAGTCCTTTTATCTCATCTTTGCAAGTAGGGTTTCATTATTCGAGCTAGCTTAATTTGCTTGGGTCGATTTATTTCATTGCATACATGTTTATTGCAACTACTTACATGTTTAGATTAGGAATAATTATATTCATAAATAAATTTTTTACTTAATCATGTGTAAATGCCTTATTCCAATAAAAACTTAGTTTTGAAGGCCTAAAGACCTAATTGATACATATGACGGTGTGGTTTCAAGGGGTTGTATTAGATTTTAAGGTCTAAAATTTTGTATGGAGTCGTAACTCAATAAAGGGTATCTAGAAGGTGCTTACTTTCTCTCGAGTCCTTGTGAGTCTCTCAAAGCAATAAGGTTTTCCCTAAATCAAGGTTAGTAGACCCTCGTTTAGGTGAGGAAGATAACCAAAGAAAAGCAAACTCCTAAACCCTTTGCATCACACAGTGTGCTAAATCCAAAAATACAATAAAAGGAAGAGGCACTATGAATTTGAGAAAATGCACCAAATATGATAGGTAGCAATGTGAATGTTCCAACTCAAAAACCTAAATGCAACTCAAAAGCATAAATGACTAGTAAAAAAATAAATGCATCATCATAAAACATAGAAAAATCCAAATGAAAACATAATTTTAAATAAACCCACAACAAATTGTCAAAAGAAGAATTGTTGTGACTATGAGTCACACACTATAAGTGAGAAAATATTCTATAAATGTTCCTACATGTGCCTAAAAAAGAAAATTGGATTGCTAGAGATGAGTGTTTCACCTGATTCTTAGACGTTTCTTTGAAATATTGATGAAACAGATAGGGTAACAGGCGTAGGAGGAATACCTGTTGAAATGTTGGTTGATGGGTTGTTGTGCACATATGACTTTTGAATCCACAACTGATCGTGAGAGCTTCCTTTTGGCTAGGAGGAACTACCTGTAATGGAAAGAAAGACCACCAAAAAGAGTTAAACAATATGTGTAGTGAACTGCCTAGCATGTGCTAGATCCAAGAAGTGTGATACTTCCTAGACGATTGTCAGTCCACTGTTTAAAACAATTTAATGTGAGTAGTAAAATAAATCCTATTGTAATTTGAAATGATTTAGGTATCTCACTTGAAACACAATAAGAAAGATCTAATCTAACATGCTAGGTTAAAATAAGATCTAAAGGTCAAACAACTGGTTATGGGTCTCTGCGTAGTCCGATAGGTCTCGGGAAGATCACAAGTGAATAAGGGTGATGTGGAATTAGGTGGATAGGTCATTGTTCTGGGTTGTATGGGCACATATAGAGACCGATGCCGATTAAGGGTGACCAACGGTGGTTGGGTGTAACCGGTGCCGGTTATTGTGAAATTTTGGGAATGCCATAGAATGAGTTTTGGGTCTCCTTTGTGATTGCACAAAGGAATTTGGTTGGTCGGAATGAGGTATTGGGTGGTTTGGGTGGGATTTGACAAGGTTTTAATGGGTATATGGAGGGGTGAGTATTAACGGAGGTCTGTGGGTGGCCAAGAGAACAAAAGGGTGACAATATAATGACGAAATGAAATGAACCAGAGGAATATAATGTTCCACTTACTTGGATTCTGGTCCTGGGTACTTATGAGTGAGGGATGAAGGTACTGAGAAAGGGGTTGAATGTTGTTGAGGATCACCAAACGTTGGAAAGCTCCTGCATGGGCTGCATGTGCATTCTCTTTTGCTTGGTTGGATCAAATATATGCTGGGGTGAATGTTGGATGGCTGTTGGATGATTGCTAGATGCCTGTGCAAGAGGAAATGCTTGATCTCCTTCCTTGCATGTGTGTTCTCATTGAAATTCATTCTCAGAAGATGTGATATCTCTCAGGAATCTTCCCAATGTTTTGCCAACCTCCAAAATAAGGTTGTTTTAGGGATTAAAAGGTGACCAACGACGGTTCCAACATAATCGGCGACGGTTAGGGGTAACCGGCGTCGGTTAAGGCATGATTTCCTAGGTTTACTAAACTAGGCAGATCCCCTTGATTTTCTGGGATCTTGTGTCATTAACCCATGGATTAGACTGGAAGCATCTTGTAAGCATGCGGGAATGTGGTTAGAGAGAATGTAGGCATTGATTTTTAGGGTTTGGGTAAGTCTTAGTTAGTTATGGCAACTTACTAAGAATAGGTCTTAGGGTGAGTTGGCTTGATGAGGTGTCTAGGTGAGGTGTATGTGTGGATATTATCTAAATTAAGATATTTAAATAATAAATATGGTGAGGATAATGAATTAATTTAATTAAATTAATATTAGTGGGGTGAAGGGGGCCATGGCTAGGTTAATGTGATGAAGGGTGTTTATTTGTCGAGGGACCAAAGGGGAGTGTGACCTAATTTTAGTGTCTACAATGAGTTCTACAAATGTGTGTATAAACATTAAATTTGAGGGTGGATTCATTGTGACATAGAGTGGAATCACTAAAAATGTTGGGTGGCGCAAAACTTGAGGAATAAACTCAAAAACTATAATTATTGAATTCAAGATGAAATTTTGACAAAATAATGCATCCTTAATGCCTGCAAAAGAGACTCGGTCTATCAAAATTAACAAAAAAATAATATTTGTGAATGTGAGACAAAGGGCGTGCCCTATGCATGTAAGGGTTAGAATTTATAATCTAATTGGAATGGAACTTATACCTAAAAGGTCCTAGACTAACAATCCTACTCTAAACTTCGTGATAACATTTTAAAGATAGAAAACCATCAAAACATGTATAAACAAGCACATTCCAAACCTCCCTTTGATGTGTAGATGTGCTTCCATTTTGTGGATGTCCACAAACCATTTTTTGCAAGACAAAGGAAACATGATTACTAGGAGAGATTTTGATGATGTATGTAGCCTTCCCAAATTGGATTTATCCATCTTTAGTAACCTATAACATCAACAAAAGATTGTTCTCATTTTTGTAAGCTTTTTAATAATAAAATGTTTGTATGACAAATTGACATGTTTGGGGACTGTTTAGGGGTTTCTTATAGATTCTTATTTTGAGATAATAAGTGATCTTAATGTGTGTGGGATAATGGGGAAGTATAATTAAATCTTAGTTAATTAGGATTAGGAGTAATTAAGTAAGATTAATACTCCATGGGATGTGATGGGAATTAGATAGGAAGAAGGGGATTTAATTAATCATGGAGGAGATGATTAAAAGGTTTCGATTAGATTTTAGAAGCAATTGAAAAGGGAATTAAGGGTAAAGCAAAGTGCAATTTTATTAATTAATGAAAATTCATTATTAATAAATGAAGGGATGTCAAGTATGATTTGTGAAATTTGTATTGTATTAGCATGTCGATTTGGGGTATATATAGAAGAAATCCATGTTAATGTAAAGCAGTAAACACAAATATTGCACATTAGACAATATTTAGCCCGGTCTTATACTACTATTTAGAAGGTTCTCAAGTGTACAAAGTACCAATTAATCCCACCTTTTTCCATCTTTTTTATGTTTTAATTTGTCTTTCCCGCATATTTCCCGATACTTATCCACCTATTTCACAACTTCCCTGAGATTCTAGCCCCGATTTCGGGCGCCTACCTGTACTTAGGGCGCCCAGGTGCACTCGGTCCTACTACCCGGGTGCTCCTATCTATGTTTAACCTCTTCCGCTCATTTTTGGGTCACTTCTAGCCATTGGTCTCCCTTATCTTTTCCTCAATTGACATTGTCGGGATTAATTACAAAATCAAACTTAAGAGCCCTATAAATATAAAGCTTATAAGACCATAATGAGGGTCATATGTCATTGCATCCTATCACTACTATCACTCTATCTAGGGATGTATCCATTGCACCATCTCCATCCACATAAGTCCATTCATTCTAGCTAGCAAATTCTCGCATCACATCCATTCACACATTCTTAGAGGAAGGATTCTATCTATTATATTCTACATGTTACATCTTCTATAACTATCATAGCTCGCTACTACACAAAGTGCAACTAGCACGAGAGCACCTAGGGCACAACATACACACACTCATCAGAACTACATCGTGGTCATCAGTAATGTAGTGCATCACTCACCGATAAGTCCACCGGTTTGGGAGTTGAGGTTAGTTCGACCCTTTCTTTTTCTTTATGTGTAGGGCATCATTCGGTTCATCCAAAAATCCAGGCGACAGAGGGTTTGGTTTTAGACCTAGTTGCGACACTTCCGAACACGCTTCTTAAGTTCCTACCACAGTTCACAACGCCTAGAATCTAGACCGGGCACCCACCCCAATAACCTCCCGTGTGCTGTGTCACTTCGGATAGTCCAGATCTACCCTTTGTAGGGTCCCCGATTGATCCTCTCGCACGTCGAATTTCAGTTTCAAATTTGTGACAACTGCGACAATCATTGATCAATCGGGAAGTCATTTCCTGCTCTCTTCTTGAATTTCGTGGTTTTATTTCCATTAGATCAAGTTGTGCAATTACTTTACATTACTTTAGCATATCAACTTGTTGTCATTTATTACTATTTAGCATCTTTATTTACAAGCATTTTAGTCCTCCTATTTAGATTAACATTAGAATCCTAAATCCCCTTTTAGGTACTTTTTTTTGTTAATAAAAAATATGTCCAATTTAGAGTACATTCT
The DNA here is from genome assembly GCA_018340775.1 of Taxus wallichiana var. yunnanensis. Lineage (NCBI taxonomy): Eukaryota > Viridiplantae > Streptophyta > Pinopsida > Cupressales > Taxaceae > Taxus > Taxus wallichiana. The sequence continues at coordinate 492,937,959 of CM031243.1, read as the reverse complement.
TTGCCTATTGTTATCACCAAATCATTGCACCCTCTGAATGGCTAGAATGTGAACAAGATGTTCGGTGTGATTGGGTAACATGGGATCACCTCTCAAGATGTGGGACTTGGGCTCAAGGTGAACCTCCGAAGAAGGCCAACTTCCTCTTCCTAAACTAAGTGTTGTACTACTCCTAGTGTAATAAAATGGTTAACTAGACCATTTTCATGGGGTTAAGGGAGAGAGATTTGCAAGAAATAAAATCTATCCTAGAAGTGGTGATGCACCAAGAAAGGGTGTTGCTAGACAAATTTTTGATCTTCAAAACTGAGAAGGGTTGATTTGAAAAGGGTGAACAGATACACCACATGCCAACTTCACCTACTGCAACATAGAGAGGGTAAACAAAATACCACAGACTATGAAACATGCATTCCCTTGTTGAACCTAATTAGACAAGCAAGTTTTCTTTATTCCAATGAAAAGGATGAAACTGAGAAGGATGAATGAACACCACAACCCAACCACATACAAAACTTCACTACTAGATAAGCATAGAACTCCCAAAATCTGCAATGGAAACTTGAATTTTTCACAGTGTACCTACAGTATGAGAAAGGCACAACAAAGTAGATAGAATGATGAAAGGACCAATAATAGTCACAAAACACACACTTTTATTACTTCAATCATGTGCACAATGCATCATTACATTCAAAGAGGCAATGGTTGCCATTACAATCTTGGAAGAGAGGCTTGAAAGTTCCCCAATCCATAAAACTTGTAGAAAGAGAGAGGAATATGGAAAAGATGTCTAATTGTTCCACCATCTAACCCTTTGGAATGAGCTTCTCCTTTACATTTATAGAAAATCTAGTTTGAAGAGAAAGGATGGAGAAAGCCTAAATTCTAGGGAATGAATAAAGGCACATGATGGCCTACATTAATTACATCACTAATTGCACCACTTAGGAACATTCCATCATGTCTAATAAATTCAAAATTTGAACTTATCCACTATTACTTAAAATAATATTTTTAATAATAAAAAATATTATTTTATAAAAATGAAATTTGATTTTGGCGGGACTTGATTGTGTTTTGAAGGGGTTTAAATGGTTAATTGGCCAACTACTTTTAGCTGAGAAATCGGCGAGCTGGTTGGCGAGCCCTTTTTGATACATTGCACGTGGCCACCTTTGTATTGGTTGACACTTACCTCGTTTACCAACTCGCACGTGTTCCCACCTCTTACCAGCTTTTGGTAGGTCTTAGTGGTGACTTGGCTAACCGGATGCTTTCACCATGACATCTCGTCCATGTAACTTCGACATTACATCGGTTGGTGAGCTTTTTGTTGGCTTTGACCACTTCGTTTGTGACACGGGGCTAGCTTTAAAAGCGGAATAAACTAGCCAACGTGCGGCCTGACCGAGACACTACTTTTTTCGCTTGCCTTAGAGGATCAAGTTACTCAAGTAGTCCCAGACTACGCCTTTCTCTGTCTTCTGCCACCACCCATTCCCCAACCGCATCTCCAACCAATGCACAAGTGAACCTTTCCAACACCCTTCACAAATGCTGCCCATCAATGCAAGCTCCAGAAGACCACTACCGAATACCACGGCTGCCCATCAACCACGCAGGAGCTCTTAATATGCCTTCTTAGTCCACCTGAGGGAATGCACAACTCACGCCTCGTGACTCATCACCGACTTGGCCTGCATGCCGCCGCCGGCTCTCTGTCGAACATCCCACCTTTACGCCAAGAGCCACCGAGGAACATCACATGCCCCTATCATCATCCATCCATGAGTCTGCTGAGTTGCCGCTGTCACCGTCACCTACGTGTGCACCAGCAGGGAAAGTCCTCCTCGCGAGTCCTTCCCGGGTGTGAGCCTCTACTCACCCCGACTGTGACCGACCTCTGTCACCCAAGTCCACAACACTGAGGATCCCTGCGGGGAGCACTCTGCTTAGCTCGCCATCCTGGTAGACCGCATCACATGCGGGTGAGGTACTCTGCTTCCCTCGGCTCGATCCATCCTCTGATCTCGCCCCGATGCCATGGCCACTGACATCGGCGTGCCTACTCTTCGAGACACCCGTCTGCGTCCAGACCGCATTGACTTCACAAGTCTTACGCCCGTTGTCGGCTCACCACCACTGCCACCCGGTATCCATGATGTCCTTGACTCAGCCCACCATGTCGCGCATCACCATGTGAACCATCCTCTGTCCACTTCACTGAGTCTCAGCCTCTGCTACCGCACCCACTCCGCATCCGCGCTTCCGGCGCACTCCGATACATCTATGTGAGCACTCGACTCATCTGCGCTGTTTTAACCTCTGCAAGGTTGAGGAGCTCGCCACACTTGGCTCGCTCGCGTCCGAGTTACTTCTCCTCCGTTTCGACCTCCGAATCCCAGTCTCACTCCATCACGCCTCTTGGCTGTTTCCCACATGAACTCTGCTTCTAAGGACGTTGCCACCTTAAAGGTCTCCCCAAGTCCACTGTCACTTAACTCTGGAGTCCCACTGCTGATCCATGATGCACACCACTGCATGGACATACTCCGCAAGGGTAGAGTATATCTCCAAGGTCTGCTGAACACCCCTTCCTCTGAATGTCCAGTTCGCCCAAGTGTTCCACATTACACTTGGTGGGGTTGTGAGATCCCCCTGTTGTTGTGTGTTATCCCGCCATGCTCACTGGCTCTTTAGGCATGCGCTGCACTCTCAACGCAAGGCCTCTATCGTACAAGGTCTTCATGCTTCAAACCAACTCCCGCTCTGCCACTGCATCGCCCACATGAGTTGCCCAGCTCGCTCCGCGTACACTGGGTAAGTTCTTCGCTCCAAGACACCTTGCACTGTTCCTAAGTGCAACCAACTTAGCTCACCAACCCGCCTCGGCTAAACCTTGATTCTGAGACCTCCTTGGGCTCGTAGCATGGTCCTTTCATATTCCCCATGCACAACTCTTACTCACTCCATAGCCCTCAAGAGTTGCATTGGTGCGCCACCGGGAACTTCCCGGGAGGTCACCCATTTATGCCCTGCGCTTAACTCGCCCAACTGGAGTTATATTGATGTGCCACCGGGAAGTTCCCGGGAGGTCACCCATTTTCAGCCTGCGCGCTTAACTCGCCCAACTCGCCCAGATCTTCTGTCAGCACATGCATGCGAGGTCGTCAACCCCAACCCATGCCTGGCCAACCGTTTGCCTCGGCCGGGATCCATTCTGGGACCCTGGATAGCGCCTCGTGCACTACCCTGCGCGGATGGGGTCTGCCCATCCTGGGGGAGGCGGTCGCTCTGTGAGCATGGAGACGCACCCCCTTATAGTTTGTTATACCACGTTGAGCTCTCTTTTTGGGCATATCAAAGATGACAATGTAATGCACACGCTATCCCGTATAGAATTCACCACCATGTATTACATTGAAGGGAGTATATAAAACAGCGGCTCCATGTTATTTGACGATGAGTTCTATTAGTGAACTACTTCCTTTGATCGATTTCTCACGGCGCATCACTTGATAACTCCGTTCGATGCTTAATTTGTGGGGCGTTCCGCCCACCTCGAAAAATGTCTTGCATTGCGATTGACCAACAACTTCATAACGAACAATGACCTTAGCACTTTGGACATTGGAGCCTGGAACAACTCGGTCCATCTACCCAAAATTTCAAACACACCACGGATCTCTGAAACTCCCATACTCGGGTCTCACCTTACCACATTATTCCGTGGGCCGACAATTACACAATCCCCACGTCACGGCTTGGATAGGATATCCATGGAGCCCAACATCCATTTCCTCCCTTATGGAATTTGGACGCCATCTTGCCAACTCACCTACTTGGCGAGTTGGCCCCCGATCTCCACTTCTTCACGATGAATTGTGTCCAGCCATACGCTTATCCTTGGGCACGGAATCCACTCCATAGCATGCCATCTTACCAATGTACCAATTTGGTGAATTGGCTCACAATCTCTGCAACTCCCATGATCACTCAGAATTGTCATGAGCCCTTACCTTCGCTCGATAATTTTTCTTCTCGATTCGGCTTTACGAGATCCAAACTTGCTCAACATCCACACGGTCCCCGCATAGTGGCAATTTAGATCTTGGCCACCGAGTGACTCATTCCTGTAGAGCCTCTGAGCTTGCGATAGACAGATCAAGCTATTCCTCCCAACTTCCCACCAACCCGAGCTAAACCATTTTTCCCGAGTCACTCGATGGATCTATTGATGAACTCGAACCCAACTTTTTCCTCTCGTGTGTTTGATCACAAATTGTCAATTAGCTCGGCATTCGATTCCTATCATCCAACTTACCGCTTACAACATCCTTTGAGCCATATATATATGGGATACTCTCGAGATCGTACTAAGCACCTCGCTACTTCACACCATTGAGTCATCCACAAGCCCCGATAGTCTAGATCTTGGCCGAACTCATCACTTATCATGAATTTAGCTTGTCATCATGTTGGGTCATTCATTCTTACCTTTTTCGAGTCATTCTAACAACTCGCTTTGATGATAAATGCTCATATTATGAGCTCGACATCCATTTCCACTTTTGACTCAAGCTATTCATCATCTTCATACGCAATGGATGCAGACCCGCCCTTTCAAAAATCCTTCCTACCGACCTCACTAAAGATGAGATCTCATGGATTATCGGGGTAGAGTTTCTACGAGAATATTTCCTCTACACATCTTTGCACCGTCATGCCAATCGTGAGCTCGATGTTGATCCACTCATTACTTACGTCCTTACTCGACTCGACGATGTCGAGCTCACCCTATGCCATTCTCTAACCCAAGATGAGCTACTCCCACCTGTGACAAATTACCTTCGTTCCATCCTCCAACATGGAATGCAACTAAAATACATTCCATGTGATTGATGGTTTTCTCTTAGCCGAACTACTTGGTTTTTCATGTTCCACTTGCTATAGTGAGATCCATCCAACTGAGGTCTCTCAAGATCTCTTCTCCGATTCGTTCCAAATACCTCGTCCCGGGTTCTTTCATGAGCTCTTAACATTGATACTCCATGGCTCAGCCTCCTCTAGCACACTCTATTGTAGAGTTCTATTATGAGCTCACCTTTTCTAACAAATGAGATCAATGAGCCCTTATCTGAACCTTGAAATGGTGAGACGATTTATCTCAACCTTCATGTCTCAGCATTTTGCACTATAACTTGGATCCACACACTAGTCGAGCTCCAATTCAATGTCTCGTCGACTCAATGTAGCGAGCTAGCACTTCACCCTTGCCCCATATCTGTGTAGCCCGAGCTATTTCATTTCCCGGGGCACCTTCAATGACCTTTGTGAGGAATTTTAACTCAATGCATCAAATTGTTTGTATTACTTGACCCTACACTTTTAAACAAGCATGTATGAGCTACAATAGAGCTCGGTTTCACCTTTCAACACACATTAGCTTCTTTGAGCCGCTCGTGAGCTATTTTCAGCTCATCGCCCACCTGACCCTCCAAAATGATTTTTACCCTGATTTAGATTATCTGGGATTACTCTTGAAACCAGAGGGTCATGGAGACCTAGCAAGACCCCTAAAACATACATTATCAATTTTGATGATTTTTGCTCAAAATGCCTCAAAATGTTTCATAAAGACGTTTTCCAATCTCAAGGTTCAATTGGATCCTGTTGTCCAATTTTGTGCCATAGGGAAAAATTGGATAACACCTACCTCACTAATTATTGCACCATGTATACCAAATGAGTTTACTTTGAGACTTGTTTATGAAAAGGGGATTAGTAAAGTTATATATCCTTTTCATTTCATGTCAAATAAAGATTTCATTTCCTTTCCATTCGAAATTGACCTCGTATTTATCATCTCTACCTTCCACTCGAATTAAAGTCTCCACCAACGTACCTTACAAAATTACACAAATTGGAGGCCATCTAATTACAAATCTCAGTTCATTATCTATAATCGTTAGGGGCATAGCTAAATCAAAGACCAAATTGCTTGATCATTTTATTTCAACGTAATCCATATGAATCAATTACATGGAGAAAATGATAGAACTAGTCACCTAATAAATCTATTTAGGGTCAAACATCTAAGAAGATCCCCATTTCCCTTAGGATGTGTTATAAAAAAAGTAGCACCCTAGGATGTTTGGTTATGGATCCCTACTTTTTGCTAACATGGGACCATCTCTCAAGTTGCGAGACTTGCGAACTTGAGATGGTCCTCCGAAGAAGGTCAACTTCCTCTTCCTAATCCTATTTTACACTACTCTAATGCAAGAATTGTTTTTATCTAAACCTACACTAACATTTCAAGGAGACAACTGGATAAAGGATTGCATGAATTGAAAGAATTCCTACACTAGAAGTGGTAATGCACCAAAAAAGGGGTTGTTAGACAAATTTTTCCGCCTCCAAAATGGAGAAGAATGCACTTGGAGAGGGTGGACATGCACCACATACCAGATTACACACAATCACCATTCCCAAATAAACATAAAACACCCAAACCCTGCAATGAAACAAAGAAAATGCACGTATCCTATAAGCATAATGAGAGTCTAGTGAAAGTAATAAAAATGATGCAAAGGATAGACAAACAAATCACAAAACACCATTTTTATTACTTATAGGATGCATAATACATCATTTTAGCGGGAGGAGGCAAGAAATTCCATTACAATTTTTAGGAGGAAGGCTTTAAGCCCCAAAATTCACAACAACCTAGCTGAAGGAAAGAAAATGGGTGCATGAGAGGAAAAATGGCTAACCCCTTAAAACATACAACCCTTTTTCAATTTATAGAAGAAATTCTAGCATGAGGGAGAGGAATTCAAATTTTTAGGCATGAGATCACCCACAAGGGGCACCATGCCTTCTTACATCATGTTATGGGAGCCCTTGATGTTTCCCATGCCTCATGTACCCTACTTTGGAAGGAAGAATGTGAGCCCATACCTTCATTTAATTCATTTTGTACTTGGGTTTGGCTTCCATGGTCTTGTGACTTCACCTCCATTTTCCCAGTTAAAAACTCACTAAAATCCAAATTTTATGGCTTCATGTTGTAGGGCTCTGAATTCCCTTTACAAGACTATAAATTTGTGTAAATCTAATGATCTCGGGAGGAAGTTGTGATCATTTGAATGTGGGTTTCATTTTTGGTCTGAGCTCCATTCACCCAATGAGCTCTTCTACCAACTCGTCATTTAATTTACCTACCTTGCCATTCATTTCCCACCTAAATCACCGGTCAACTCGGTGATTGACCCAAATCTTTAGCTTAGCAAATGTTTTGATTCAAAACAAGATTCATATTGCATCGACATATGGCTCACTAAATTTGCATTGTGTTGTTGCGCTCCCGATCTGCTTTTGCTTAACCCGCCAACACAACACTCCATGCACATCAAGCCAACTAAGCTCCTTATCATTCGGTTTGGGGCATGAATGCATCTTCATCACCTCCTAAGTTGTCGCCCCACGCGAAAACTTGGCTCCTACTTCCGACTTGCCAAAGTTTGATGATCCCCCGTGCTTCATGTTCACCGTCATAAACCCCGAATGAATCCTCAATACGCTGTTGAGCTCCCACCATGTTCCGTGGGCATGGAATCCGCTCAACATTCTACACTCCCCATGACTTCCATGTACCATGCCGGTGTATCTTTGATCTGGACTGACATGACCTCCACTTGCTCTCTCGGCGTGTTCACCACCCAACTCGGTACCCGAGCCCCTTTCCTTATCGCGATCTGTTTAACCTCTGGCTCACTGAGTTAGCTCGATGAGCCAACTCACCCCGACACCAACAAAACCTCTAGCTCACCGATCAAATGAGCTCCCACTACCGAGTTGTGTCTGTGTCCCGCATCAACCTAACTCACTTGAGTTACGGGCTCTTGAATCGCGATGAGAATGAAGTAAGTCTCATCCATTGCACCAAATAACATTATTCTTTCTCTTATAAAGTGGATTTAGATGTAGTCTTAAGAACTATATAACTTATTTAAGATTAAATGTAGAATATATTTGATCTATCTTTGAAAATTCCATTGCAATCTGAATGTTTTCATTTCCTAATATTTCTTGTAAGTTGGAATGCAATATTGTGTATGAGCAGGTCATTTGATCTCTTGAATGTATTACAATATAAGTATAGCTAAGAGCACATGACTCACAAATATTGCAGCATTCATAAAGCTAGGAGTGCATGACTCACAATATAAAGAGCACATGACTCAATTAGTGCACCGACTGACACAAGACTCGGGTGTAGGACTCAATTAGTGCACTTTGGAGCAAGACTCACCTTTGCATTAATATAGGACTCACAAAATCAACACAAAATTACTATAACTGAAATTGTAGAACTCTAAATGAGAATATGAGAGAGGTTTTTGTTCCTCTTATTGTTAGGAGGAAAATATCTCTCCATTTTTATACAACAATAATAATTTTGAAGATATCAACATTTGAAGAAGAAGGTTTTCAAGCGCAGTACTAGCAAAACCAACAGAATAATCACTCTAACTAAAATTATAGAACTCCAAATGGGAATCGAGAGAGGTTTTATTCCTCTTATTTCTAGGAGGAAAAAAATCTCTCCATTTTTACACAACAATAATAGTTTTGAAGATATCATCATTTGAAGCAGCAAGTTTTCAAGTGCAGGACTCACACATGCAACATCGATTCACTCTAACCAAAGTTGAAGATCTCCAAATGAGAATATAAGAGAGATTTTTGTTCCTCTTATTGTTAGGAGGAAAAACCTCTCTCGTTTTTACACAACAAAAATAATTAAGGAGATATCTTCATTTTAAGTTTTAATAAAATAAGGTTGGAGAAAAGTAAATAAGATAAAAAACACGAGTTCATTAAGAGGGAGTAGGTCTCGCTTCCCATTTGCTAATCAATTTTTGGTTCACACGACTTGAGTGGATAAAACAACTATTAATTCTCTCTCATTTATCAACAAAAATGATAAATTCAAGATGTTTTGGAAAGCTTACAACAAGGAGCACCAAACCCAGAAAAGGTTTGAAGATATTCTTCCAAATAAATTCACAATAATGATCAGAAAATCAGGGATGAGAATATGGCGAGACATTGTCATGTTGAAAGATTCAATCATGCAAGAGAAAACTTAGCAAATGAAAATAAATAGTTAAGTGCACGTGGAAGAGATGGTTCAATCTATAATATTTTATTAATTCTCTTCCACGTTTATCTCCTTGTCATATGGAAGAAGTAGTCAAGTGCAAGAGGAAGAGGTAGTTCAATCTAGAGTTGTAGTGTTTGATTAGATCTCTTCCATATTTGTTTCCTTGTCAAGTGGAAGAATAAGTATTACAATCTAAAGTTGTAGTGTTTGATTAGATCTCTTCCATATTTGTCTCCTTGTCAAGTGGAAGAATAAGTAGTACAATCTAGAGTTGTAGTGTTTGATTAGATCTCTTCCATATTTGTCTCCTTGACAAGAGGAAGAAGAAGTAGTTAAATATGAAGTTGTAGTGTTTGAATAAAATTCCTTCCACATTTATCTCATTGTAAAGTGGAAGATGTAGTCAAGTTTTGCCCAAGATTATAGGTAGGTAGTTCTATAATCTTGGAATAGGGATGAGTTATAAATATCTCTCCAAAGCACTCAATGTAACAATGGTATGAAATGGATGATTTTTGTAACATCATTTTTGATTAATAAAATCCACAATTTTAGTATTTTAGCAATAGTTTCTTTTTAATTTTCTTGACCCAAATATGAGGGAAGAGCAAGGGCCCACTCTTACCCAAGGAGGAGGATGATTTATTGTTTTGTTAGAATAAATCTTTGTTGTTTTGTTCTGTGTTGTGTGTTTTATTTTACTTTGTTTGTGAAGCTTCACTTTTATTTATTTGTTGTTATTTATTTATTTTTAGTTATTCATTTTGCTTTGATAGATCAAATTTATTTTCATTATTTATTTTAATTTTTAAATTAGATTTACTTTTAGTAATTTATTTTAGTTATTTAGATTAGATTCATTTTCAGTTATTGAATTCTCTTTAAATCATTTTTAGTTTTAGATCAAAGAATTGTAAGATCATTGTTTCTTTTAGCCCCTTTTGTAGATAGCCGTGGACACTGTGCCTGATTTTAACATTCTTTATGATTAAATGATGAGGACTGCAACGACCCTCGTCACTCACCGCCGCCAATGATAACGTGAGTTGGTCGAGCTTGTTTTCCACCCGACCCCCTTTTTGCACTCGTGAGCTCGTTGAGCTACTTTTAGCTTAGCCCCCTTCCTAAGCCATTTGAGCATTTTAATCCATTGTTCGCATTTTTCTTGGAATTTTCTCAAATTCTTTGAACTAGAAGGTCATGGAAGGGGAATGTGGCACTTTAACACCGATTTTCCTATTTTCCCCATTTTTAATCATTTTTGGCCGGATGTGGACCTCGAGGTCTCGTTTTCACCCTGAAGCGGAGCTCTTGAACCTAGATAACCCAAAGAGGAAAAAATGGTTTGATTGAATCTTCTCGAAGCACCACAAAGTGCTTTCAAAACCTTGAAATTCACATGTAACCCCATATTCTCATGTGGTGGTCCTAACCAATGCCTAGTTCTAACTATCCTCTGTTGTCCATTTTACGCGGGGAGGTAAAATGGATAACATAAGGCTTAGTAGAAAAATGTATTTTCTTTGGCCAAATGTATTTCAATACAAATTCAAGGGTAGTATCGGTATCTTTAACTTCTTAAAGAAGTAGGAAGTGAAGTTTCTCCCTAAAGTTCATAAATTATCGACAATATTTCTTCTATTATGGGTTTTCTAAGTGATGAACATTCGAAAGTACTACTTTTGTGGAGGACATAACTAAATTAAATTTTAGATCACATGTGTAAGAGGTGTGACACATCCCTTACTTTGGTAGAGTCTATTGAAGCATTTAGGCATTATATTCTCCATATCCTTTTTTGGCCTCTTTTCCTCTCATTGGCGGGTTGGGGTTTCTCTTTTTAACCTCTTTAACGTTGGGGACATTAATTTGATAGATAGGATACTTTTTTCGGTTTCAAGTCTCTTAAATCTTGTTGTTGGCTTGAAAAAAGCCATACCTTTTTCCCAATTGTATAAGTGTCTCTTTTCCTTGTAAAGTTGAAGACAAATATATGTCATCCAATACTCTTTGGCTCTAGGGGTAGAGGAATAATTTAAGGACATATCAAACCTATCGCTAATCAAGACATATTTTAGGAGATCATTGCAAATGATACGAGGGATCCACAAGCTTATTTGGATCAATGAGTATAACAATAGACTTGTTAAACTATCTATTTGTCCTTTTTTTTTGCAAAGGACGAAGCTTCATCAAAAGTTATAGTCAGTACGAGGAAATTACTACAAACAAGGGGAATTGAGCACATGAGGAGAAAAAAAGTCATTTTTGGATATGGGGGAGGATGAGGGGCTATAACGGAGATGGGGTGACAATGAGAGATTAATGGAAAGTGAGAATGAGACACCCATCAAAGTAGAATCGAGAGATGAGGGGAAGTTGGGGACAAGCGGAGAGGGTAGGGTGGAGTTTTTAATCGGAAGACAATCTTCCATAAAAATATCACCCACTAGGGTTCTCGTCAAGTAACTGCCACACTCTCTATATTATCTCTCCCAAAAACACGAGATGCCTTTTCAACACGAGGAAGGATAGGGAAATGATTTTTCATGTGGACATCTTTGCTATAGAGAAAACATGAATTTATGCTATTTATCCCAACAATAGGGCACACATTTTTATTCTTCAAATTCATAATTAGGGTTTCGAGTGTTTCAACAAGTTTCATATAAATGAGAACCCTATCATTCATATGAGCTAGAGTGACCTTGTTATCTTCCAATCGTAAAACTTCAACTATTGGCTTAAGCACTTATATAAGAAGCTCCATAATTGAGGCATGAAATTATGAATTTCAACCCATATAGGCAAAGGTAATGAGAATAATTTCTTGGCAGTCCCAATTTGGGGTTCTAGCGGATCATTAGATTTGAAAATAAATTACCCCATGTTCTAAAAGGCCTCCTAATGGCCCTTCTCTACATATTATAGTTCTTAGAAAAGGAACAATAAAATACCTTTCTACAACATTCGACAAAAATTTACATAATCTCGCATTTTTCCTCCATATCGAATTTAGGCGGTTATCAAATAATTTTCTAGAAGGCAAAGCATTTTAAGTAAGGCACACAAACAAAACCCTGCATCCTTAAGCCTATTTTTTCCGTTAGAATATCCTTCGTCATTTCTTCATCTAGTAATAGAAATAGAGTTGTAGATAGGGCCGGGGACTTACCTTCCTTGTCTCGTTGTTTGTCTTTGACCTCTCCTCTATTATGCATAAAATGTTTCTTTTGAATACTTGACTACTTCTTTTGCTCATAATATCTTATAGAATGATTTCTTACGTTCTTGCTTAAAAGAGACTCATTTAGGATCTTAATATTCTCTCTTCATTTGAATTTGCTCCCTTTGTCTTTTCATTATCCCCCTTTCCTTCTCTCCCAAGAGTATCATCTCAATTATTCTTTCCATGGGGTAATTTTTTTTTACAATAACATTCTTTGTACAATTTTCACAATAACTCCTAAGCATTAATGAATATATTATCTCTCTAATTTTTTCCAGCACAACTGCCAAGGTAGGGAAAGTGGAGACAAGGACACATAAAACAAGACAAAATACTTTACTCTAAGAAAGGAAAACCACAAAAAGACATGAAAACCCCATACTTTAACAAATATAATTGGGAACCATTAACACTAAGAAAGGAACAATAACGCACATACAACTAAGGGGACAAAGAAAACCAAGAATGCTCAAGAAGGAAGAGAGTGAAGTTGCTTTAATAGAGGATGACTATTCATCTCCTCACATCTAGAGCTCTAAGTTCTATATCACATTTGCAAATAAAACATTATATCCTCAACTTTCTAATGAATTCACCAAAGAGAAGTGTGTTTAAATCTATGTTTGTACTCTTAGCTCGCGCACATGCAATGAAAATGCGCGCATTTTCAATATTCTAAAGACTTTCCCAGAGCTCTCCGTACGCGCTCACCAAGCGGCAAGTACTGCTGCCTAGGCTTACCAAGGGCGCACTGAATACGGATAGTTTTGGGCACAGTTTTCTATATATTTTTGAAATATTCAATCAAATCAACCTAATAAAACACGCCACGTAATAACAGTTTGCAGTACAGTTTATATTATATTGCCACCTGTCAAAATCATGTACTCGCATTTTTGCTTTGACATTCCCTCCATGTGCGCAGGCCGGGGTAAATAGCCCGCTGCTGTCACCAAATTGGACCCTGCCCTCGCTCGCCTTTTTGTTCATGTGCGCGGGTCTCTATCTCTTTGAGAGTGAGTGTGAGTCTTGGTTGCGAGAATACGCCGCCATTAATTTGGTTGCGTCATCCCGAGAGTGCATCATATCTATATAAAGATAACGATGACCCACCTTAAAAAACAATTGAAGACTACTTTCCCAAATAGACTTCCACATAGTTAAAGTAGAAAACAAGTAAAATAGCATTAAAAAAACAATACAATAAATAATGTTTTTGGATTATTTCTTAAAAATAAACTCTAAATATAGGAACAAGTAGTTAAAAATAAAACATTATAAAATAAACAAAATTTTAGAATAGGAATTAAAAAGAAACCGCCAATTAATGAAAAAGATGATTTTGACACGCAAACATAAAATAAAAAGATGGACGCGACCGTGAAGATTAAAGGGCGGACACTTTTAGAAAACCTTTGACGAAACAATAAAACAAGATAAACCCAAAATTAAATATTAAACCCGCGAATAGTTTGTTACCACGTCTTAGTCACGGAGAAACTAACTACGGTTAACTCGCCGGTTGCGGCAATCAGGGGAAATCTATAGTGGAAGGACAAGAATTTATCCTCGAATTTCGCGTAAAAATCGTAATAATTATAGATTCAGGCGGTATTATCTGGCCTTCGAAGGCGGTATTCTAGACCCGAAAGGCGGTTTTCTGGTCGCAGGAAGGGTTCCGGTTTTCTCTATCCTTCTGAGAGCGGTTTTAGGGTTTCGAGAGATCTAGGGTTCGAATCTCGGGCATGGCTGTTGGTCGTTAGAATAATTAGGCATATGAGGAGATTGCAGTGATTTGTATTTGTATGTGTTTATGCGGGAAAAGAAAAGTGCAGAGGTTCGCCATGAAGAAGAAGCTCGTCACGCGAATTCCAGCGGTATGGACTTTTCCACGATTTTTGGTTTTTCGTTGTTCGTATTTTAGTTTGCAAATAGATTTGCTTTGTAGGAAAATCTCAAAGTGTTGGAATGAGATGCTAGATCAGGGTTGTAATAGAGGCCTTGTTCAGTTTTTCTGGTCAATTCTTTTGTTTTGGTGTGAAATTTCAAGTCATTGGAAAGTTCGGGTTTTAATTGAGGCCTGCTCAGGTATTTTTGCCAATTTCGTTTGAAATCTCAAAGATATTGGAAAGTTACGCTGTATTAGGGTTTGAATTGATGCCTTGCTTAGATATCTGCCAATTATTTTTGTTTTTGTGTGAAATCTTAATGATTCGGAAAGTTACGATGGATGAGATTTGATTTGCAAATTTATTTGCTCTGGTGTAAAATCTTTGAATCTCAAAGATAATGAAAAGTTAGGCCATGTTAAGCTTTTTATTGGCTTTTCTTTCAGAGTTTTTGTCAATTCATTTACTTTGGCGTAAAATCTCAAAGATGTTGAAAAGTTTGGCTAGATCAGAGTTTTAATCACAGGGCCTTTTTAATATTTTTTTGTCAATTCGTTTGCATTGATGTGAAATCTCCAAGTATTGGAATGGACTGTTGAGCTCGATTAGGATATTAATTGAGGTCTTACATAAATTATTTTTCCTTGTTTTTTGTTTTTTTGGGTTGATTTCATTAGAAAGTAAGGCGAGATTAGATTTTTAATCGAGATTCTATTCAGAATTTTTTTTTTCAAATTTTTATGACGTGGTGTAAAATATCAAAGATATTAGAAAGTAAGCCTATAATCACATTTTAATTGGGGTGTTAGATGTATACTTTGCGAATTCATCTGGGTAAAAATTTCAAAGGTTGTAGAAGGATAAGCATATACATAAGGTTTGTGCAGTTGTAAGGGGACATTTTTTAATTTGTTTTGTTTGAAAATTATTTAACTTTTCTTCAAAATCCGGAAAGTTATCATCCTATCTTACGTTTTCTCCTCTCTCTTTTGAATTATGTTTTTAAATAGTGATGTATAAAATATGCATTCTTATGTAGAAAGTTATTCTATTTATTAAACCTTTTTCTATTCTATTTTGAATATTTTTTAAAATAATGATGTAACAAAGATGCACCCTTGTCCTAAAAGTTGATTTCTAACCTTTTATCTTCTCTAATTCGATTTAGATTTCTTCATAATTATTTAATTAGCACGCACTCTTTTTCTTATCTTTTATATCTTGTAGATCATAGTTGGTTTTGTTTGTTTCTGTATTAGATGGTATACCTTGGATGAAAGACTGAAGCACTATTATCAAATTATTGAGTATCTTGAAATTTTGCTTTGTAGCGTGGGCATATAAGCTATTAGTAGAGCACCAAAACTCTATCACAAAGCAAAAGAACAACACCTTCCATGAAATCTGGAAAATTTCCTTCACTTGCGAAATTTGATTATCTCTATAACACTTGGACCATTCCTATTAGCATCTGATGATTTCGACACAGAATAAGTTTGGTTGAATTCAGCCCAGAAGCTCTCCAACTTGTTGATTACTCACATCCTTCTTTCATCTGTTTTCAATTCCATAATTTCCTCTAGTATGGTAAGATTCTTGGAACCCTGCTCTAGCTGCTTAAGTGTTCACTCCTGATCCTAATTATCTCTTCTGCAAGCGGTGCCAAATTGACTTTTATCTGCTTGAGAAAAACTACAGTTTAGCTTCTTTTCTCCTACAAAAATGCTATTTAAGCTCCTTCGGATTATTTATGGTTCATGAATTGCTATTTTTAACACCTGCAAGGAAGCCTCCATATTGAGATTCGGATTTACTAATCAGATCAATCACTGATCATGCAATGTAAATTTTGATGAATTGCAATCTCTAACACTGCAAATCAATCCTTTTTTATTGACATTTGTAATATTTGAAAGTTTCTCAATCTTCCGAAGCTGCAAATGATTTCCATTCTTGCTTCTGTATTATAATGCTTTCTATTGAGAGATCAAATTTATTTGTTAGTAAATCTACATCATTTGCAAATCTTCCCTGTAAAGGAAAAATAAAATCAATTTTGTTTCCTTATTTGGCTTATTAATTAGCTAATTTAATATTTTTAGATATTAGGCAATTAATATTCTTAGTATCTTTTAGCCTATTAAATTAATTAGGATTTTGAATCATCTAAGACTAATTCCAACCATTAATCTAAACCAATATCAATTTTCAAAACTTGTGGAATCCTTTTCGTTTGCAGGCTTATTATTATTATAACTACTATCTTGATTAGCATGACAGTGAAAATAACTTCATCAATCATTGATGAAAATTTCCTTCCTACATGCTCTCTCTATGTTGTTCTGTTAGACTCACCATTGCAGTTAGATTCAAAAGCCTCTTCGCAGGTATTCTCCATTTTATTATTTTTCATCTTATATGTCCCTCAGAGACTTACCAGTATCAGGGAAAAATATAAAAGGTTACGAAAAAATAGTTAAGGGTTAATTTCATTAGTCATTAGAGTTCTATTTTTTCTTGTTTCTGATGATGGTTTTTATTATAACTTAGAATTTTAAAATTTAAATCTGGGTTAAATTCCCCAAAAGAGCACGTCAATATATTTGTTTAGGGCCCATTTCCAGGCATGAAAGGCACAGTTTTTGTTAGTGAATTCGGGTTGTTAAGGTCCAATTCTAAATCTGGAGTTGCTTCTGTGAGACTTGCAACCCCTTCCTTGGCCTGCACTTTAATTCCTAACTGTGTGTGCCATGAAATACTGAAATAAGGATCAGAACAATGCAGACTGTGGCGAGAATGGGAATTCTCTATACCAAGTAGAAAGTGTAAAGGGATTGTTTATGGCCAATCCTTTCCTCATTGCCTGGATTACGAGTTGAGAATCACCTTTTATTAAGACATTTATGTGATTGAGATGAAGAACCAACTTTAGCTCTTTCAGCAATTTTTACTGGGTACACCCATTACACATTTCCTATAGCAAACTTTAGTGAGCAGCCCCATAAGTTATTCTTATGGTTTGCATAAGAGCCTTCCTACTTTGGCATTGTCCAGATTGTTTTTCAAGGCATGATCAAAGTTGAGCTTGATCATTTCCTTATCAGGGAGTGCTGTCTAGCAAGAGTCTTTTGGGGTGGACAAGAACTAACTCCTTTGGTGGGAGAAGGGTGGTGAGTTGGCATGCTTCGAGTGTTCTGACACATCAGCAGGTGATGCTTTCTTCTTTCTTGGTCTCATTAGCATTCACAACCTTCAAAATGGCAACTTCAACTTTCACTAGCAATCTTGTCCTCTCCATTTTCATTCCTCAAAGAACCTTTGATACCCTGCCTTCCATAATTTGCACATGATTATGGATGTATGATGGCTATCTAGAGTCTACAACCAGTAAATTGTAAGCACAAATTTTCTTATCTGTTTAAAACGAACCCTTGAAAATAGTATGGAGGAGATCATATCTAAAAAAGGAGTATGCCATCCTCATTTGCGTGGCATCCATATAATTTGTCACATTTGCCTTCTCATATTAACTTTGAGATAGAATCTATTGAATAATCCATTTAGTACAGCTTCACCAGATCATATCTCATGTCATATTAAAGTGCCGCTTCTTTTGACGCTGCAAATGAATACAATCCTAGCACTACAGTTAGGAGTTATTCTGAGAATTGAATCGCTCTGCACAGAACATGGAAGAATGATCCATCCAATATATATGTTAGATGTTTGGGTGTGTATAGTTTTACAAGAGAGCATCTGCATTCTCAACATTCCCATGATGTTGATCGTAGGGTTGTTTATTGTTTGTTATTTATAATGTTCAGTAAGTGTTTTTGGTAAGAATTAGGTTGCTCGCACCACTATTTGATATTTATTGCTGGTGGCTTTGATTTTTCCTAAGGATCTTTTTTGTGAGTGCAGGCTAGGATTAAAAAGATAATGCAAGCTGATGAAGATGTTGGAAAGATTGCTTTGGCTTCACCCCTTCTAGTATGTGAGTAACGGACACATTTTGTGATTGCAAATGTATCTAACTTGTATCTTTTAAATTGCATATATTTAGTTTTGAGAATATGTATTTTTAAGGAGTTCAGAGAACATCTTTTCATAGTTGTTTTATAACAATTACCTGATTAGTATTCCTTTTTTATTTTGGTCTTTTAATTTCATTTAGGTCATGCAGAGCGAACTTTCTAAGTATTACGCCCTCAAACTTTTCAATGCTGGTTTATAAGTGTGGTTTATAGTGTGTACCGTGCATACAGCCAGAAAAAACTAGCTGTCCTAAGTTTTTTTCCCTTTTATCATTTTATTTTGCAGCAAAAGCTTCAGAGCTATTTTTACAGTCTCTTTGTGACAGAACATGTGAAATAACACTCCAGAGAGGGGCCAAAACAATAACTGCTTCTCATCTGTAAGTGTTTCAGATTTAATATTCTAGTATAGTTTTAATGCATTTCTTCACTGCATGTCTTACAATAAGTGGGCTGGAAGAAAAATATCTTTGAGGAAAAGTGAGAGATGTGATTGGCATGAATCATCATAAAGTGTGGCTGCGAGAGGGCAAAACAACAAATGCATTGTGAAGACAAAATTCTCTAATCCTTGTGTTGCTTTCTTCATTCTAACTCTTTCTTGTTTGTATCTTTTGAGGTGATTTCAGATTTACATTATGCACTAATGGTGTTATAAGTTGATTAAGAAACTTCTCCCATCTGCCATTGTCTTGACTTAAATTGATCAAGCTCTCAATTTCTTTTGAGCAATTTGTACCGTGTGTAGCTTTTGCCACTTCAGAGTGTTCATGACATAGTCACGCAACATCTGATTTGTCTGTCATTTTCTCTTTCCACTGCCAGTGATGCCTGCAGGATATTAACTAGAAAAATGCAGCAGAACTTCCCGAGGGTTATATATTTAGTACATATTTGTTTGAGACCTTGTTCCATGCAGGTAACATTTATTTAGGAAGACATATTGTAGTACAGTTTTGAAGCACCAGCCTTTTTGTACCGTCTACATCAATTAGTAGACCCAATCAGAGCTTGGTTTGTGATATGATAATTTGAGGTGTTATGTCATTGCCCTTCAAGCAGAAATACCACTGAGATCCCACTCTTGCCATCAGCTGTTAAGCCTCCCTGGATTGGGCGAGGACCAAACTTTTCAGTTCCTTCATAGTTGAATAGGTCACGTGTTATTTTGGATGAGGTTGTTATGGTGCATTGTTGTATCACTTTTAATAAGGTGCCTGTCCTCATTATTTATCATAATTTAGATTGGGGATAACTTCACATAAGCTTACAATTTGATTGCCACTTCTCAATCATTTTTTGGTGATTTCTTTGGTAACCTATAAACTGTGAATTCAATTTTGGCGCATGAATTTATCATGTATCCTTTTCTGGAGTTCCACATCATCGATTGCGAAATGCTTAACACTCCATTCTATATTGAAATAATGTGTTCAAATTAATGCTTGATTTGTCTTCAAACACTATCCTGATATATAATTTATTTTGAATGCTGTGCAAGCTAATTAACTTTATTATCTATCTGCTGTACAAGCTAACTAACTTTATTATTGATCTCCTGCTATACAAGCTAATTAACTTAATTATTTATTTTCAGCTATTAAGGCACTTATGTATTTGTCTTTCTCCTGGATTTTAGGAAACAATGCATTCAGAAGTTTAATGTTTTTGACTTCCTACAAGAAATAGTAAGCAAGGTTCCCGACCTGGGTGGTTCTCATGCTGCAGGCGGAGGGAGACATGGTACCAGGAGGAGGTATTTGTATATCCAGCTCTCTCTTTTAATTATTAATATATAGTGAAAGCTTAAATAAATTTAGAAGTAAAGAATTGCAATATTACCTTTCTATCATTGGATCTTAAATGAAAGGGACATCAATTTTTCTAACAAACAACAAGGTTGCTTTTGGTGCCTTCAATCAAGTTTGGAAAACAATTAGAAATTTCAAGGTATAAACCAAATTATTTGTATTATAACCTATTGCACTTTATTGCTACAGAAAAGCACATGAGGAGGAGGATAATGAAAGCGACGATGAACTTAAGAGGCCCAAAATGGTGAGAAATCAGTGATGGTAGTGAATTGGTAGTTTATGTTCTATGGCAATAGTTATTTAACTTTATTTTTGTTCTTTGAGCAGGTTAGTTCTAGGGGACGAGGACGAGGAAGGGGAAGAGGAAGAGGAAGAGGAAGGGGCAGAGGGTCAAGAGGCAGTAAATCAGGTGAGAGAAATGTTGCTGCAGCAGAGAAATTTGAAGATGACCTAGATTTGTCTCCAGAACATAGTGATACACAGGACAGAACCTTAGAAGAGCAGACACAGCTTAATGTTGAGGCACATCAATCGAAAGATAATGTGGGGTTGGATAGCTCTGTATTTGCAAAAGGTTTTGATCTCAATTTAGATTTAGATGAAAATGGGGACATTGCAATGATGCGATCAAATGATAAACAGGGATCAATTGATAAACAGGAAGAACAATATCTTAGTTCATCTCATTCAGATGGAGATGATGTAATGATGCATCCCTTGCAACTTCAAATGCAATTAGGTAGAACTATTGATGAAGATGAAGATGAGGATGATTACGACAATGATGATGTATAATGTACCACGACTTTTGAAACACATTAAAATTAGTGGTTCCACAGTCCTGATTTTAGGTTTACAAATGCAAGGTTAACAGTACAGTCATATCGAAATCTGTAACATCACAGGATCATAAAATATTAGAAAAGTTCCTAAGAAGTAACTGATAGTTAACTGCAAGCAAATGCAATCTAATACAAAATTGTACAGATTCGTAAGGTTCAATTCTCACCTCTTTGAATGCCTTTCCGTACATAAGAGTTCATATTTTTTCTCGCACTCTCTTCCTCTCTTTTAATGCAGCATTGTGTTTCATTTAGAGCATTATAAGTTTCTTTGTTGAATTCCTTGGCACAAATTTGTTCTTGGACTGGTAACAACTTTTCATAATGTGGGATTTGCCCCAACACTTAAATCCTAACAAAAACAAATGACAAACGGAGAAAAAAACTAAAAGTGCGCCATATGGAAAACTTAGAAGAACCATTAAAAGATGGTCTTGTAAGGTTGGAAAATCGCTATATATCAACCATGTTTTGAAAAGAGTAACTTAACTAGCATATATATCTTAAATACAACTATTTAAAATATGCTGAAAGATACCAATCTAGAGGGTGCCTATATAGCCTTTATAAAAAAATCTAATAGAGTTGCCTTAAAGATTGATCTCTCTTGGTGTTTTTAGATGTTGCTAAATTAAGATATCTATGCTAGTATAGTAATAAGTATACCAAAACATTAAAAAAACCAAATATAATTACGTTGATAGGCATTCTCTCTAAGGGATTGAACCTGGTCAGCTCTAACATGTCAAAGGATAGACGGTTGAGGAATATTTTTGCGATGAAGAATGGATTTATGCTTTCGCATCTGCGCTATCCATGTGGCAGTGCAGTTTTAACTTTCTCATGCAGCATTGACATTGTTTCGTGGTTCCACCGGGGTCTTGGCATAAATTACACAAGCATGAACAATGTGAGCCTAACCGAGACGATAAAGTGGACCGCAAGTCACAAATATTAAGTGGAGCATAGGTTGCAGAGATTATTTGGGTAGAAACAGCCATTAACATCATCTCTCGTCCCAAAACATTGCAATGAATGGACCCACTAAAAGAATGCATTATTGTTGATGTTGACGTACACTGCCAAAGGCTTTGAAGATCATAAAAGTCAAATACAATTTCCTTGGTTTGTGTGTTCCTTTTAAATTTAAAAATGACGATTTATTAAAATAAAAATGGTTTGAGTATCTCTTTTCAATTAAAAAAATCATGATTTATGATGTCCTAAGTTTGCTAAAGAAAAGATTCATGCCAAGCAAACATGTTCAACTTCAATGTAAAAAAAAGTGAACAAAAATGAAAAATATGGGCCTTGCCATCCACATCTTCAATGATAACGTTAGTTGATTTTATTGATGCTTTGTTGACTCTTAATGAAGAGCATAAGCTTGGACAACAAAGATGAGCTAGAGGGCATGGTGGGCAAAGGCAAAAGCATGTCAAACTCAAACATATGCGATGCTTCCTATTTGCAAGCAATGGTGAAGGAGACTTTGTGGAACCATTGAGGGAGGAGAGAATGTGTATGTCATGGTCAATGGCTCGAGTCTTGCACTCGTAGGCATGGATCATCACGGTCCCTCGATAGCCTGCGAAGTACCATTATCTTGCCTCCTCAACTAGGCATGTGCATAGTGCGAATGGTAATGCTTTCTCGAGAGGAATGTTGGCACACATTCACAACTAGGCATTGGCGAGGGAAACTCAACAAAACCTCCAAGGGCACAGAGAATGCGAATGTTAGGGTCAATGGCTCGAGTGCCTCCCGCCCCAACATGCAAAGAGCTCAAAAATGGAATTGACAGTACAAACATCGAGGTTGGCTTTATCTTGGCCTTGTTAAAAGTAAATTGCACTTGCGTGAATAATGTGAGCCAAATTAAACCAATAAAATAGAGCACAAATCACAAATATTATTTGGGTAGGCATAGCCGTGGAATAGGCATGGGACATGCACGTATTAATTCCCACCATATTTGATCTCTCAAGTGCACAATGTTGAAAAACATTTGTGGAAAACAAATTTCTCTAAGGGTCTCCCTGACTGCAAAATGATTGTAGGTGCCCAAAAACATCCCAGGGGCTGAGTGCTAAATGAAAAACAAGTTGAATATCCTCAAAATTGACAGTAAAGGCCACGGACAAGCGTTCAAAACATGACCCAATGTGAATGCAAACTTATGGAAACGCTGCAAACATGGTCAAGTTTCCCAGACTACTGATTTTGGCACGAGGATCAGAATTTTAAATAAATTTATTTAACTCGTTCAGGAGGGGCAAAATTTAAAATGAAAATAAAAAGAGGTATTTATCTGTCAGAACGCTCTAAGGCCTTCACTGCCTGCTTGGAATGAGCAGACAGGACGTTCATCGGGACACCATTGATGGGAGCAACCCATCAACAGTCTCAGTAATCGCGCTCAAGCCATAGAGCCATTATTCCTCCTCCAGATTTATGTGCTTGTCTGTATATATTATGCAGATCAAGTTGTACAACCTTCAGAACAGATCCTGTTCAAGTAAGGTCGTACTTGAACCTTGTTCTGCTCTCTCGTTATAAAGGCATTTTTTAAATGTTGCGCTATGAATGTGGGATATCACAGCAACCTTTCCTTTGCCACCGCGTGCCTTGAAGCAGTACTGCACGGAGATCCGTTACATAACAGATTTTATGACCGGGCGGTGCAAGACATAAATAAGTATTCCGTCTCTCGAACAAGATTTTGTGGACTTAAATCATTGCACAAATTAAAATATGCATCTCCTCTGCTGGAGCCTGGAGCAAATATATGTTAGTTTTATTATATATTTATGTATATAGTTTACATATAAATCCATATAAAATGACAGTCATATTTCCAATACGCAAGGATACGCTTATTAGTTCCTGCCAAGGCAGGAATACTATACCTTTCAGCACAACCTATTAATTTTATTAAATCGTCCATTTAGATTCATTTATTATTTTATTATTTTTATCAAGTTTTAAAGTTCAAAATTCCTATAAATAATTTTAATTATTATTTTAAATATGTGATTGGTGTTTAGGTTTTGAAGTGACTAATTTAAGGCCTTATTCAGTTATCAATTTTCCAGAATTTAAAAACAAAAAAATGTTAAAAAGACAAGTGTCCTAGCTTTTATGTGGGATTTTGACAGCATTTATTAGTACTCTGCAGAATCATTAATTTGATATTGATTTTTGTAGTTCAGATTCTCAGAAACTAAAGTCGGTGATTTGAATGAAAAGCATTTTCATTGTGCTTCCTACCGACTGTATCTCCACCGCCATTGTGAGACTTCTCGAATTATCTTTAGATTACAGGTGATTAAGCTTCTTTGCTTCTTGAGGAACAGCTTATTAAATTTAAATGGAGCTACCATAGAATGTCATCCATTTCCCACCTCAATATCATAGCACTTTGTAGCGAAGGTCGCTTGAAAGAAGCCATACACATTCTGTTCACTACAGACAACCCTCCTCTCGATTCTTCGACATATCTTCATCTCTTACTGCACTGCATTGCCAAGAATGCGCTTTCAGAGGGTAAGCAAATCCACTCTCACATCAATGACAGAGGATTTATATATGCTACAGACAGAATTTTACAGAATAAACTTATCCACATGTATGGTAAGTGTGGAAGTTTGGTGGATGCTCGGAAAGTTTTCGACCACATGACTGAACGAGATGTCTTCTCGTGGAATATGGTCATTGCAGCTTACAGAAAGCATAGGCTTCCTCACGAGGCGTTCACACTGTTTCACCAAATGCAACTAACTACCGTCCAACCCAATCAGTTCACATTTTCCAACATACTTCCAGCTTGCGCCAAAATGGGAGCTGTTAAACAGGGTATGGAGATCCATGAAACAATCATTGAAGGCGGATTTTTGTCAGATGATGTAGTTGCGACCGGTTTGATAGACATGTACACAAAATGTAGAAGCGTAGAGAAGGCGCGCCAAGTGTTTGACGAAATGCCTCAACGAAATGTGATATCCTGGACCGCAATCATTCTGGATATGCGCAAAATGGGTTGGTTAAGAAAGCTTTGGAGATTTTTAATCATATGCGGTTGGAAAATATAAGGCGAGATTCACAACCTTCTTTAGCATTCTCTCACTTGTGCCAAACTTGGGGTTTTGAAACAGGTATATGGAAATCCATCGAAACATAATTAAAAGCGGATTTATGTTGGATGATGTAGTTGTGACCACCCCGATGGATATGTATGCAAAATGTGGAAGCATAGAGGAGGCGCACCATTTGTTTGACAATATACACATAGCTTTAATAAACAGTATTAGTTTTTGTCAATTTTGGAATGGCATCATATGCCTT
Source organism: Taxus wallichiana var. yunnanensis (assembly GCA_018340775.1). Classification (NCBI taxonomy): domain Eukaryota; kingdom Viridiplantae; phylum Streptophyta; class Pinopsida; order Cupressales; family Taxaceae; genus Taxus; species Taxus wallichiana. The sequence continues at coordinate 492,912,632 of CM031243.1, read as the reverse complement.
TCCACATATGTAACAATATGTAGCTTTGTTTTTAGGTTTTTCCATATATCAACTATTTTCGATCATGATACTTTGATCAAAACAATTCACTCACAACAAATTTCTCTTATAAATGTCAACAACTCTGCTATTTTGTTTTATCTTGTACATGCTTTTAATCTTCGGTCTTTGTTTCTATGGTCAAACTACCGATTCCTACCAAACATGTAACTTGGATGGCGGGAACTCGGCGCTTTGCGGCTCTTTTTTTAAATATTTGCAAAATTTTTATAATTTAACTCATAAAAACGTATAACCGTTCATCAAATTTAACCCCTAATGACCATATCAAACATGTCATCTTTCATGGTTTTATGACACGAGTTTTGATACACTTTCCCACATCATTTCCACGACAAAATAATTTTGCAAAAACTTTGTACTATAAAACATGTGTTTTTTTGTTTGCCTAAACTTACTTATTGGAGTGGAAATGGTTAGCAATTAATGTACATTTTTAATCAATAAATAAAACTATATATTTCATAAAAGTGCACAAATATTTGAGAATTTATGTTTGAAAAAGTAGGAAATCTATTATTAAACCACTTTAAATGAAATGCTAAATATCACGTTACTAGTGAGGAATTTAAGAGCTTAGCATGCTTATATTGTAGATGTGGAAAGATCGGGTCTTTCTTCTAATATTTCATTGGTTTAAAAGGACCCCATCTCCGAGCAGGGCCCTTTGACCGAGACTATTTTGGCACAAATAAATATTACTTGTCTATACACAGTTCACCAAATACTCAACCAAAAAAGTACATAAAACTGTACATGATTTCCTTTTTCTTTGGCAATTTTAAGATGTGCAAATGTTCTAATTTTTAAACATAAATACATGTCATTCCCTACAACTTGAGGGTCACATTTAAAGTTTAGAAACTCCCACATGAATATAATAATATCATCTCCATTACTATTCTGACCCCATTTACATTGCTGATGGGCTTCAACATGTACAAATATTATTATTTTTTGCACAATTATACATCCATTCCTTATCAATACACATATCCTTGAGCAAACATTGTTCATCTATATTTATCCAACCTCCACTGCCTTTTCTACAATTAATAGGGGTACCTGCAAACATAAAAAAATCATTAAGACTCACCATTTACAAGAAAAAGTCACCATTTATTATAGATTTTTAGCAGATTTCAAAAATCAACATTCAATAAAACAACTGTAATTCGAATTTTTTAAAATAAAAATGATACATTTCCCTCCCAAATTCCCAATTCCCACCAAAATCTCTCACATCCACTTTAATATCTATCCATTGATCAAGAAGAGTTTTAAATCCAATGGCTCAAATTTCATTATTTCTCAATCAATCCGTGCCAACCCCTCTCAGCCAATAGAAAACAATGCCAGATTACCAAAAGATAAATTCAAAGCAATGAAATCTATAAATTGAGATGAGTCGTATGCATTTGTTACTTTCTTGCTGCCCTTTTCCATGTTCAATTTTCTTGCTACACAGATACAGACTCACTCTTTTCCACCATCATTTTTCTTGCTGCACAAATACAACTGCACAGATACAGATCAACATCTCTACCATCATCAATTTTCTTGCTGCACAAATACAACTGCAGAGATAGAGAAGAACATTTTTCCAGCATCAAATTTCTTGTTGCACAGATACAACTGCACAGCTACAGAAGAACAGAGAACTTCCAGGACTGATTTTCTTGCTCCACAAATACAAAATAGTAAAATATTTCAGAAATTTCCAGGTGCAATAGTTGTTCACCTTTTGTATTAAGCACTATTTTTAAAAATTGTCTCTTTTTTCTCCAAACATTTTTAGATCTCACATTTAACCATTAAATTTGTTATGAACATTAGGAAGTTTGAATATGTAGATAGTTTACAAACATCATTAAATTTGCAAGAATGAACAACTTCATTATTGCAAATTCATGTTGTTTATACTATATCTACAAATTAAAACTCACTCGTGTGCATAATTAATTTAATGTTCACTTGTGTTTCTCTTTGCCGTAAACAGATAAAATCCAGAAATAGCGATTTCTTTGATTTTCTGAAATAGCCATATTGCTTTTCCAATATTCAAAATAAAAATTTATTTATTTTCTGAACTAGCCACATCTTTTTTCGCAGCCTCTAAAATTCTACATATAGTATTAGATGTAAACATTCATACGGTGTTAAATTTACCTCCATATACATAGTGCATCCAAATTTGCTAAATAGTCTCGGTCAAAGGCCCCTGCATATGTTACACAGCCACGTAGACTGCTAACTAGGATTCCAAATCAGCAAGCTGGATTTGTCAATGTTTTATGAATCTTAAAATGTATCATTCAAACCTGTTCACATTTTGTATGACACGTGGAAATAGAATTACATGCATACTATTAGAAATGACCCAATATAAATATCAGACCCATCACCGTTGTTTTTAAAATGGTATGACAACACGTATTTTAGTGGGAAGCCGCGCATTTGTTGTGACAGTAAATGTACAGTGGTTGCTATTAAAGCGGTGACAGGTGGATTAATATCTCCACCGACTCACCATAGTTTTCCATCACCGTCCCTGTAATGGTGCATTCAACCCCCATAAACTGTGCATTCAATCCCCATTAACTGTGCATTCACTCGTAGTTTTCATTGCAATGCAGGCAGGTCCAGTTTTCTACAGCGGTTATTTTTGTCAAAGTTCCTTGTATTTCACAATGGCACGTGCAAAGCAGACATCCAAAGGACCAGTGAGAAGGTTGAGAAGCAACTTGCAAAGAAGGGCAAAGTTTACAAATCTGTCTTTTGATGAAGATAAAATTGTTGGGACACAAGCTCAAAAAACCAAAACTTCCAACAGAAAGAATAATCCTTCAAGAGCCAAATCACAAGATTCAGGCATGGATAACGCTGCTCAATTACAACCTCAGAAAAATATGTCTTCCACTCGAAGGAGCAATTCATCAAAAGGAAAAGAACAATTTGTGGATGAGAATATCAGAATTACAGATGAACCTGAATTGAACACTAGTATGAACCCAAATGTTGAAGTAACTGGAGGGTCTTCTATAACAAAGAAAGTATACATAAGAGGACAATGGACAGAAGCAGACATGAAGGCTGCCATGAGGGACGTGGAGGAGAATGGAATGTCAACAAGAAAAGCAACATCTAAGTGGGGTATCCCTGCCACAAACGTGACTGATTGGTTGTATGGAAAAAGAACCACTAAGAGGCTGGGACCTCCAACAGTTCTGACAGAGAATGAAGAGCAGGAAATTGTGACATGGTGCAAAGATATGGCTGAACTTGGCCATGGTCTTGAAGTCATTCACTTAAAGGCCTATGTAGCTCATATATGTCAAAGCAGACCAAATCCATTCAATGATGGTCTACCAGGAAAATCATGGTGGTATGGGTTCCGTAGGCGCCATCCTGATTTGACAATAAGAACTGCGGAGGGCCTTGATAGAGATAGAGCAGTCATGTTACGACCAAGAATCGTTGCTGCTTTCTATGATAACTTGCAAAAAATGTATACAACAAATCAATATGGGCCCAATAAAATATGGAATTGTGATGAAACTGGTGTACAAGCAGGAAGGAATTGTGGCATGCGTGTGATTGCTAAATTAGGTTGTAGAAGTGTTCCACACATTATGTCAAAAAGTAGAGAATGGATTACTGTATTATGTTGTGTTAATGCAGCAGGACAAAGCATTCCTGGATTTTATCTTTTTAAGGCAAAGAGACAACTTAAAAACTATATAGCTGGATGTGAACCTGGAGCATGCATGGCAGTGCAACCACATGCGTGGATGACAAAGGAGCTGTTTTTGAATTGGCTGCATCATTTTGCAAGATCTGTGCCTGGCGGAGTTTCACCAACAAATAGGCATCTTCTAATATTTGATGGTCATGGCAGCCATGTAGCTTTTGGCACAATCCAAGAAGCTAGAAATCTAGGAATTGACCTTGTGACTTTGCCAGCTCATACCAGTCACAAACTTCAGCCATTAGATGTTAGTGTTTTCTCTCCATTCAAGAACTACTTCAAATCAATGAGGTCCAAATGGATGGCAAAGAACTCAGGTCTTGAAATCAGGAGGACAGAATTGGCAACACTTAGCAGTCAAGCTTTCCAACTCGCACTTACTCCTAAAAACATCAAAGCAGGTTTTCGTAGGACAGGTATATGGCCACTTGATCGTAATGTTGTTTCTAATGATATGAGGCCAAGTGAAGCCTTTCATGTTGAAGAAGACGAGGTGGCAGCTGTTGAAAACATATTGAGGATGGCAGGAATAGAAGATGGAGATGTAGAACGATGTTTAGAAGAAATTAGGAATAATGTGTCAGATAATGAGGATGCACAAAAAACAAAGGAAGTGCATGTTGAGGCAGAATTTTTTGGCATGCCTAAAGATTTAAATCAGCCACATACAATCAATGAAGAAGATGATCACGTTAGTTCAACAACTCATGTGAGCCAAACACAAGAAGCCACAGATGTTGATGATAGCTTGACTTTGCCAACACAACTCAGCCCACCTCAATGGGTTAAAGAAGGGGCCATAAATCTCAACATGCAAATTGATTTCAACAATGAGGAAGTTTCTCTTTCAATGCCATCCCCTCCCCCGCCTCTTCCAAGTGAGGTGGTACACTATTATGCTGATAATTTGGAGTGGGAGGCACGTGATACATCCCAATTAGATGCCCCAAATTTATCCACACAACATATGGATAAAGGTAACTTCGAAGTTGCTGATTTCATAGCCACACAAGACACTGAAGAGGTGGTTTGCACCCAAAATGACAACCAATCAGTAAGTAAATTCTTAAAGCTACCAATTGAGAGGGTTCACAACAACCCTGTGCGGCTAAGTGATGGAGCAATTAGAATTGGTAGGCAATCCCAAATACTTACCTCTGATGAATACTTGCATTTACTTCAAGATCAAGAAGCAAGAAAAAGAGAAATTGAAGATTTGAAGGCAAAGAGAAGGGAGCAGGCAGAAGAAAGGAAAGCCCACATGTTGGTAGAAAAAGAAAAGAAGGGGCAACTTAAAATGGAAAGAGAATTGAAAAGGCAGAAAAAAGAAGAAGATAAGTTGCAGTGAAAAAATGAGGAGTTGAAAAGGGAACAAGCCAGACTGTCAAAAGAACATGATAAAAGGATGAAGGAATGGCAACAAGCACAAAAGGAGCCTGATCGACAAAATAGACGTTTGAGTAGTCCCTCTAATCCCCTTCCTGATCAGCATCACATTTTGTTGGACATGTATAACACATTCATGCCTGCTTTTTCTTCCATTATCAATAACCAATCCAGTTGCCCATCTTCTCCTTCAAACAAAGAGACATTTTCAGGAAAATTAGAGCAAGCAATGTTTGGTCAAATTGGCCAACTTTCAAGAACTTTGACAGATGTTCCAGGTAAGCCTGCTACTATGCTACCTCATGTTCTCCAATCTATGAATGCTAGCACATCAGACAGTCACGAGGAAGAGCAGCCTCAAGCATTTCCAGGATTTTGGTCCAGCGGTTGAGTTTGGCTTTATAAATTTTGTCCAATATTACAAAGAAATAGAAAAAATCTACCCATTTAGTAAGTTTTGGCTGATTTTGTCGAATATGTATATATGATTTTGATAAATGTTAGACCGACTTTAATCCTTTGGAAGTCGGATTTAATGTAAATTTTTGTAAGTCTATCGAAATGAATATAAAATAATATATTATTTCTTGTGTGTGAAGTCAGGACTATCCATATATGTATTTTTTATGTTGTCTCCCATTTTATGGGTCCTTGCCAGCATTTGCAAACATAATTAACGCATGCAAATAAAATATACCATATAAAACTGGAATACAACTCAATCATCTCACAGACAAACAATTGTAGACAAAAGATTTTGGATTAAGATAAACAGATCATTGCCTTAGTAAGGTCACAGATGACCTTACCTGTCCAATAAAATTGTGGTCTTCATTCTCATTCACGTATCACTGGCATTGTCATTCTTTTCTACCCTGCAACAAGAACATTACATGAAAAACAAGAACTTATCAGAGCAACTGTTGTTCTCATTTTTCAATTACAAGTGGATTCCAAATGAAATCCAAAAAAAATAGTTGCGATTTAAATTAGCACCATGTTTTAGATCCTTGAATGTGCAATGAGAATTTGTATTACAATTTAAAAAAGTGCTGGTAGGATCACCTTATTGTAGTGAATTTTACTCATGTCTAGTGCTGTCTGGGGAAGACCACGAAATCTCAGCTTCAGCAGTAGCAGAAGAGACTCGGCTCTTTCACCGAAGAGTTCGTTTTTCTCATTGGTGCTACCTCCCCATGAGGATATGCATGATGACATATCAGTAAATGTTGTCTTTTAAAACACAGACAAACTAGACAAACATGTTGACATATGAGACCCTCCCCTCCTTCTAAAAAAATCTCAGAGGATTTCTTATCTTATATATTGTTCCAATTTCTTATCCCTTATCAATGTGATCAATCATTCAGAGCATAAACACACTAGAAAATAAGCTTGCGCTTCAAACTGTTGTACAGATTTTCAACAAACTGCCTGAGCTGCAGCCAATCTTGCAATAGGAACCCTGCAAATGAACAACTGTCTGAGACACTGTTTTTGAAAACACAGAAAATAAGGTGGTAATTATCTTTGACGAGTCTACACATAAAGTTTGTTCTTCAAGGAGTGAGGGAGAGACCTGAAAGGTGAACAAGAAACATAATCCAATCCAGCCTCTGCAAAGAAAGCCACAGACGAAGGTTCCCCTCCATGCTCTCCACATATTCCTACCTGTAAATCCATGCAAATATTCATCAATGCATTAAAAATGGTGTCCCTGTTTCCGTCTCTTGATAACTATGGACTCAATATAATATATGCTTTTGGAATTAATTACCATCTCTTCATATCTGTAACCATCTCTTGGTAACTATGGAATCAATATAACATATGATTTTGGAATTAATTATATAATATTTCTTACCTTCAATTATGAAGATATGCATGTATTATGAAATAACACATCTAATATTTTGCATGTAGCCACTTGTAAATGTAGATCCACACCAAGCTTGTATTATTTCAATTCAATCGTTTCAAATTACATATATAGCTGTCTGCATTAAGTGTTGGTTTGAATACAATATTCTAGGGATAAATTCCTTTGTTAAATTAGTAGAAAATAATGGAAAGAAAAGGACTGGAACGTTCAATAGTTAAAAACATGATAAAAAGGCAAATAATATTTCACCTCATCATCTGGCATAAACGTTCATTCTGAATAATCCCATGAGATAAATAAGATGGCAGGAACTTGCTCATCATCTCTCTTTATCCAAAATGGAATTTTCATAAGGCTCCCAAAAGAAAATAATCTTCCTCCTCTCCGCCTTTCAAAGGACATCGCTGTTATTTTCCCTGCTCCAATTGCTTAGAAATCACGATTTCATGAACAGTAAATGGGGCTTGAATGCGCAGTTAATGGGGAATACTTGCACAGTTAATGGGAGGCGATGGAAAATTAAGGTGAGTCGGTGGAGATATTAATCACCTGTTCCACACATTAATACCAACCACTGTAAATTTATTGCCAGATCAAACACGCGGCTTCCCACTAAAATACGTGTTGTCAGGTGAATAAAATAGTAGCGGTGATGGGTCTGATATTTATATTGGGTCGAATTTAATAGTATGCATGGAATTCTATTTCCACGTGTCATACAAATTGTGAACAGGTTTCAATGATACATTTTAAGATTCATAAAATGTTGACGAATCCAGCGTGCTGATTTGGAGTCCTAGTTGTCAATCTACGTGGCTGTATAACAGGGGCAACTTATGGTGCTCGGAGATGGGGTCCTTTCTCCGTTTCAACTATATTGTTTCCTTATACTTGCTTTGAAAACACAAGTCCTCTCAACATGTGATTCCTTAGGGGTTGTCCATCTCCTTGTCGACATCTAAGCATATGGGAGATAGTCCTTAGCTAAGTGATGATGATCTCTTCCCTTCATTTAATTTCAACTCCTATATATGCTTGTCTCAAAATTTCATGCGTCAAATTTCTAGTATGGAGTTACAACAATAACTCTCGTTCATCAAAGTGAGTGAGAACACCTATGAATTATTTGTCATCTAAGGACTCCTAGCTTGAAGGTTGTTTTGGAGTGGAGGGGCTCTAAATGACATGTCGAGTATGTAATTTTTCTTTAGTAGTCCCCAATCGCAAATGATTTTTCAGTCGTGGATCTTATGCCATGTGAATTGTTCGAAATGGCTTATATATCAAGAGTTCACTACATATTATTTTTTCAAATGAAACAAAATATAGAGAAATAACTTAAAAGATATGGGGACTACATGAATAATGGCCAACATATACTGTAGCTTCCATTTATTCTCTCTAGATAGTTTATTGTAAGTCGAATATTGAATAGTTTCAATAATTGAAAGATATTCCATGGTCTAAGAGCGTACCTTATAGGAATCAAGGAAGAGACATGGTTGATGAATCACAAAATTATTTTTAATGATCTGCCTCAAGATAATCTTTCCAATATTTAATAAAAAAAAATAGTTGCAAAGCAAGAGGTAATTTCTATAATATGTGGAAAGTTTCTTGTGCACTTATTTCATGCTCAAATACATTTCTAGATAGCATTTTATAAATGAAAATTTATGTCGGTTAGTTTGAGGCAACCCCTTCATAAATCCTCAAGAAATTTTGATGGTAGGGTTCGGGATGTTTATCTACACTAGAAGTATAATTTACAACCTATTTTATAACTACATGATGGGATAACTTAGGTTGGAATTTAGTGTTGGTTAGATTATCCTAGTCTATTTGTGGCTATTGACCCTATTATTGTTGCGTGAGGGGAGGTATTTTATTTTGCCATCATCCTCAATCAAGAAAGTTAACTATGGACGAATGTACCATGAAGCATTGTAATGAAATTGGAATCCAATATTTGTCAACTCCTCCAAATCTATGGGTGGGTTGGTATCCAATTTTTTTTTATGTCTAGGAGGAATGAATAATCATGGATGGAGAATTGAATATGATTTTTTGTTAAAAGATGCTTCAAGGGTTCTAGGTGGCAACACAATTTTCAAATTATTTTTGTTGCCTCTAAATAATTGGGGTATCACCAACCAAAAGCCTCAACATTAGTAACACTCTCGAACCACAAAAACCTTTGTAGATATGTAGAACATATATATTGAAATTCATACTTATTGATACTAAATTTTATTAGAGGATATAACAATTATCCCAAATTCGCCCCAACAAATTTGGTTAGAACAAACCTTGCACATAAAGAAAATAGGAAGGCAAATGATTCGATACACATGAGCTCACATTCCAAAATGAGGTAAAGGAAAACAGATGGCCAAAAGCGTCAAAATCGACTCCGCACAAGAAGGAATAGAAGAAACAACTCTTTTGAGTGTTTCCATGTCTTAAATCTATTTAACGGTCACGTGCGAAGGATTCGACAATGGAGTGGCGGGGTGAGAAAGACTAAACGACCCTATACAAGAAGAAATGGCTCTGTCGAGTGTTTTATGTCTTAGATCTATTTTAAAGGCTACGGGTGGGCTCGACAATGTAATGTAATAACAGGTTAGAGAAGAATGTGGCAATGTCAAAGAGGCCAGAGCAAGAACATGAAGAAATGGTGAAGATTCAAAGTTTTAGGCTCAAAACAGCCTTCGAAAAGAGTCCAAAATCACTAAGTATGGAGGAACCAAATGGAGAGAGCCACGTGTTAGCATGACGCTTCTCCAAAATCGAATCCATAAAGGGAGGCTCAACAAGCGCCACGCCGTGTCCCCACGTGTCCCGTGCCAAAACGGGTAGGGTCAAATGTCAACAAAGGTCTAAAGGCGGACACGACGGACCTCAAAATTGGCTAAGTATAAAAGTGCAAGCGAAGAGTGCCAAGTGTCAGCTTGGCGCATCTCCAAAAGTTAGTCCAAAGGCGGAGACCCAAATGAGCGCGAGCCCGCAACGTAGCCCAGGGTCCAAAAGAATAGGAGGGGCCATTGAAAAGTCCATAGACCTGCGAAGGCTTCCAAGTGTCAACTCGACACTCCTCCAAAGGCAAATCTTGATCGGGTTTTCAAGCGCGCACCTCCTCGACATGTCCGGGTCTCTCAAAAGGAGGACGAGTCACTAGTCAATGCATGGGGGGAGGGCGATGAGAGTGCCAAGTGTCCAAATGATGCTCACTCAAAGGTCAAATAAAGAGAGGATCTCTAGACGGGTGCCAGATCGCCGCGTGTCCCCGGTCAAGAAATATGACCCCGCCAAACAAAGGACTTAGCCAAAAACATAGAAATTGAACAGGCCGGTGAAGGAAGCCACGTGTCAGCCCCACACCATCCCAAGAGAAAAGTATAGAGGCCGCCCTTAGACGCAAATAAGCCCCTGCCCTCCACGTGTCCCATATTAAAAGAGGCCCATTTTTCAAACTAGTTTTCTCTCCCATTTGTACGGACCCGATACAAACTTTGAAGGGGCATATCTTTCGACTCGGGGCTTGAAATATTGCAAATATGACACCGTTGGAAAGGTCTCAGCCTCGTCTACGCCATGGAGGTATGAAAATTTAAGGTTTTAGGAGGTTAGGTGGGAGAAAAATGGAGAAACATATTCGGGCCTTTAATGCAGGATCTATTTTCCAACAACCAGATCGGATTCGATCTGCTCCTCCGTTTCTTCCTCTTTCAAGGCGCCGAATGAGGATTTGATGTAGTTAAGACAAATTTAGGGTAGATTTTATGGGAGGCATTAAATAGCGGTGGTTGAGCTTGGAGTTATTTTTCCCGCTTCTCTCTCTTTCTCCCCTCTGTATTGAATCTATAAAAGTAGGCTCGAGACTCATTGTAAAGGGTTGGACATTCTTTTGTCTTTTGTAGGCTCCCCTTTCCTTCTGAAAGGAACTCATGGAGTTTAGACCTTCCATTAAAACTGTAATACGCTTCTCACCTCTTGGCCATTTTTAATGTATTGTATCAATCTGCAGAGCAATAAAACATGTTTTGTGATCGATTATAGATCCTTTCTTGTCTTCTTTGCTCTCATATGGTCTTTCATTATAAATTTGGTTATCTATGCTTGATTATTGTATGCATTTTATTTGGTTTGTGTCTATCAACAAAACAAATGTTCATCATTCCTTCGGTGCATCACCTTGTAGCTTAGTTTTTTTTTTCTTGTATTCCTTCTATCCCTGTCTCCTTGGTAAATTTTAGATTAGGTTTAGGAATAGATCCTCTACAAGTTTCTACGTATGCACCTAAATAGAGGAATAGGAACCAACCTTTAATCTGGAGAGTTTTCCTATTTGCAAAGTCCCACACTTTGAGGAAAACTCAATGTTATGCGGATCACACCAAATGACTCGCCTTAGAAAAGTAGATCTAGACTATTCATTTGGGGGTGCTTGTGATTTTACACTAATAGTTTTGGCACACTCGGTGGGACAAGAGGTCTTCACTTCATTGCAACAAGATTGATGTGCACTTGTTGTAAATCTCTAGCTTATTAGAAGCTTTAGTTTGCACATCTGGCGACTCCATCTGGTTTACAACCTATTCTCTGAGTTGCAGACCTGTTCTTTCTATCCATTTCCACTCATTTTCATCCATTTTCTTCTTCCATCTCTTTCATTTTTCCCATTCCATGAGGTTGTGCAATCATGAATTCATTTCCTTCTTGGAACTCACACTTACAGTAGCAGAGCAATCCACCTCCAATATGTTTTACAACTCCTTCAAATCAACATTTTGAGCAAAGGAAAAATCAATATGTCTCCCCCTATGAGCAACAGTGCCAAAATCAGGTTGGCTATGGAGCTTTCCAAGAGCAGGGGTATGCAAACAATGAAGACAATCAAATGCAAGATGTTGGTTTGGAGAAGATCCAAAAAATGGAGGTTGGCATGGTTCAGTCAAGGGGCATAGCACAAATGAAGGCATTCAAGATTGGTTTTAGGGCACCTTGTCCATGGGAAGGCCCTTTTCCAAGACATTACAACCCTCAAGAGAAGCTTGAATTCATGGTTGAAGTGTTGCCTCAACTTACATAGTGGATTGAGGACATTGAAGCATATGAGAAAAGTGTGAATCAACCTTGTCAATGGGTAAGTCAATCACCAGCTCCATGTCCTTCATTTTCTCTTTCTCAATCTTTATCATTCCAACAGAGGAAAGAGTCAAGCTTCCCATCTGTTGCCCCAAGGGTTGATTTCTCTTCTCCATCTCCTAGTCTTCCACCTCATCTCAGTTCTTCTGCCCTTTTCCCTTCCAAACAAGAGCAAAGAAATATCCTCCCCTCCAAAAAACAGAAATTCCACCTCCTCCACACCACAAACAATTGCAAAACTAGTTGAACCCCAACCTTTCCCCCTCTTTTCTTTCCCAAGTCCATGTTGGGAAGAGACTCCCAAGAATCCAATCAAGGAGAACAACAAGAAGAGGAGCCCAACAAAGAAGAAATGACAGACAATCTGAAGAGTTGGGCTACCAAATTTGGGTTTACAAAGATTCCCTTGATGGTCAAGCCAATAGAGGAGGTCAAGGTTGAAGAGCCAGTGGTGGCTCAGGCTGAGTTTGCAGTAGGAGAAAAGTAAGAACAAGAGAAAGAAGATCAGTCATCAGTTTTCTTAGAATGTAGTGTCCATGTTGGCACTCTATTTGAAGAAAGTGCTGATCCAATTCAAGTTGCACAATCAACCATGGAAGAAGATGAAAAATCAGCTCCAAGTCCCATTGAAGAGGAGTAGATGGAAGAAATAAAATCAGAGTTTGTAGTACAGCAGAAGAAGAAGGCATCATTGGAGATTTCTTGCTTTCATTCGAAGGGCCTGATTTGGTTAATGAATCCATCATGGAGGAAATCTCTAAAAGAGATCTTGTAGTCCCAACTAGTCCTCTAGAGCAAGATTGAAGAGTTTGATTTGTCAAACTTCATGCTAGAGGAAGAGGTCACTCAAGAGCAAGATTGTCTTCAAGCAACAGAAGGAGAAAAATCTGCTCCAAATCCAAAAGAAGAGAAGTGAATTCCAGCTGTGAAGGAGAAAAATGTAGATCCAAAAGCTTTGAGCACAAAAAGCAGGCCATAGAAGAACTTTCAGTTCTTCCTCTCACCTCATCTCTCTCAAACTCTAATGTTGAAGAAGAGTTTGATCTTTCAAACTCAATGTTGAAGGATGAAGGAAAACATGGTGAACAAGTTGCAGATCAAGAGGACACCATGGAAGAGGTTGAACATTTGTAGTAGGACAACAATCAGGTAATGTATTTGTCTGATTTGGAGGATTGTTTTGATGGAGAAGAACCGTTGAGTTTCTATTGTTTTCTCCTCCTTCATCCACCTTCTAAGCACATGAGCCTGCTGTCATGGAGGAGAACTTTCAATTGCAGCAACTTGCATCTTATAGCAGCTCTTTGGAACCAAGTTTGGGAGATTTAAACCTTCCATGCTCTTCACAAGAGGAAGAAGAGAAAGGGTAGAAAAGTTCCACCATTGCTTCCACACCATCCATCTATGAGGGTCAACAAGAAGGCTCCATTCTTGGAGTTAAAATTCAGAGCTATGGGCACATCCTAAGGATCAGACCTTTCCCAATTAGGTACTTGGCTTCATTAGAGCCAAGGGAGAAGCCAAAACCAGTCATGCCTACTTTAGGGCATGAGGATGAGCATCAAAGTACCAAGGGTCACCATCAACACCTCCAGAGTCCAATGCAAGTCATCTTGGGAGGTATTTCCCATTAATGTTGATACCTTGATGATTTGGGTGGAAGACAGGCTTAGAGTCAGTTTTTCACTCATACAAGCAACTATATTTAGTGTCAAATCATTTACATGGTTGCCTCTCTCGAGAAAGGGAAGCTACTTCTCCCTACTAGTTGCAGGCTTTGTTTAACATTCTTTCTCTTTGGTTAGTTTAGGAGTAGGAGTAGGCTTTGTTTTCATAGAAGAAGTGCTTATGCACACTCTGCATGTCTCATTTGAGGCATGTATGATTTGGTCTTTGTATATAAGTTTTGTTTGTATTGCTTCAGAGGGGCATGAAGCCAGGATCTTAACTATTCAAGGTAGGAAGACTCATATTTTCCTGTAGTAGTTGCAAATTCCAAAAAAAAAAAATGTAGAGCAACTAAAGTCGTTTCAAGATAGTCCATTCGAGGGACAGATTGAAGCCCCAGGTCAAAACAATTTTCTACTCTCAGAAACTCCATTTCCAAGATTTTCTTATGAAAATTGAGAGTGCAACATGTGGGCAGGCTTAGGGTCAGAAAAAACATATAAAAGGTATGCAGTCAGGCTCGCAGTGGCTCGGGATCAAGTCTTCAAAGTTCATATCAGTTTCATGTTTATCAGGAAAACTCCATGCCCAATGGATGCTTCAAGGCCACTGGTCTCTTCATCTAGCAGTAGATGTCCCTCGTGAGTCACCAAATTGTTATCCCAAATTCGCCTCCCCAGGTAAATTTGGTCAGAACAAGCCCCACATAAAGAAAATATGAAGGGAAACGATTCAAACCCATGAGCTCACATTCCAAAATGAGGCAAAGGAAAACAGAGGCCCAAAAGAGTCAAACTCGACCCTGCACAGGAAGGAATAGAAGAAACAACCCTTTTGAGCATTTCCATGTCTTAAATCTATTTAACGGGTCGCAGAAGGACTCAAAAATGGAGTGGCGGGGCTGAGAAAGACTAAACGACCCTATACAAGAAGAAATGGCTCTGTCGAGCTGTTTCTATGTCTTAGATCTATTTTAAAGGCTACATGTGGGCTCGACAATGGAATGGCAAGGTCAGAGAAGAAGAAGGGCGATGTCAAAGAGGCCAGGAGCAAGAAAGAGGAAGAAATGGTGAAGATTCAAAGTTTTCGGGCTCAAAACAGTTCAGAAAAGAGTCCAAAATCGACTAAGTATGGAGGAACCAGTGGAGAGAGCCACGTGTCAGCATGGCACTTCTCCAAAATCGAATCCATAAAGGGAGGCTCGAACAAGCGCCGTGTCCCCACGTGTCCCAGGCCGAAATGGAGGTAGGGTCAAATGGTCAACAAAGGTCTAAAGGCGGATAGGGCGGGCCTCAAAATTGGCTAAGTATAAAAGTGCAAGTGGAGAGTGCCAAGTGTCATCCTGATGCATCTCCAAAAGTTAGTCCAAAGGCGGAGACCCAAATGAGCGTGAGCCACATGTAGCCCGAGTCAAAGAATAGGAGGGGACATTGAAAAGTCCAAAGATCTGCAGAGGCTTCTAAGTGTCAACTCGACGCTCCTCCAAAGGCAAATCTTGATCAAGTTTTCAAGCGCGCGCAGAGCCTCCACGTGTCCAGTCTCAAAAGGGGGACAAAGTCGGTTGAATAGTCAATGCATGGGGTAGGCCGGTGGAGAGTGCCAAGTGTCCAAATGACACTCACTCAAGGGTCAAAAAGAGAGGATCTCCGAGAATGCAAGCACCATACCGCTGCGTGTCCCTGGTCAAGAGATATGACCCCGCCAAACAAAGGACTTAGCCAAAAACGTAGAAATTGAACAGGCCGGCGAAGGAAGCCACGTGTCAGCCCCACACCATCCCAATAGAAAGTATAGGCCTCCCTCAGACAAGTGCTTGCCCTCCACGTGTCCCATATTAAAAAGAGACCCATTTTTCAAACCGGTTTTCCCTCCCATTTCTACGGACCCGATACAAACTTTGAAGGGGCATATCTTTCGACTCGGGGCTCGAAATATTCCAAATCGACACCATTGGAAAGGTCTCGACCACGTCTACACCATGGAGGTCTGAAACTTTAAGTTTTGGGAGGTTAGGTGGGAGAAAAATGGAGAAACATCTTCGGGCCTTTAATGTAGGATCTATTTTTCCAACAACCAGATCGATTCAATTTTCTCCGCCGTTTCTTCCTCTTTTGAGGCACCAAATGAGGATTTGATGTAGTCAAGATAGATTTAGGGACATATTTTATGGGAGGCATTAAATAGTGGTGGTTGAGCTTGGAGCTATTTTTTCCGCTTCTCTCTCTTTCTCCTCTCCGTATTGAATCTATAAAAGCAAGCTCGGGACTCATTGTAAAGGTTGGACATTCTTTTGTCTTTTGTAGGCTCCCCTTTCCTTATGGCAAAGGAATTCGTGGAGTTCATACCTTCCATTAAAACTATAATACGCTTCTCACCTCCTGTGCTTTTTTTAATGTATTGTATTAATCTGCAGAGTAATAAAACACGTTTTGTGATCGATTCTAGATCCTTTCTTGTCTTCTTTGCTCTCATCTGGTCTTTCATTATAAATCCGTTATTTGTGCTTGATTATTGTATGCATTTTATTTGGTTTGTGTCTATCAGCAAAACAAATTTTCATCATTCCTTTGGTGCATCACCTTGTATTTTAGTTTTTATTTTATTTCTTGTATTCCTTTTATCCCCTGTCTCCTTGGTAAAGTTTAGATTAGGTTTAGGAATAGATCCTCTCTGCAAGTTTCTGCGTATGCACCTAAACAAAGGAATAAGAACCAACCTTTAATCTGGAGAGTTTTACTATTTGCAAAGTCCCACACTTTGAGGAAAACTCAATGTTATGCGGATCACACCAAATGAATCTGCCCTAGAAAAGTAGATTTGATTATTCATTTGGGGGTGCTGTGATTTTGCACTAACAATAACTTTTAAGAAAACACAATAGGAAATAATGAAAATATGTCACATATGCCAATAGTCATGAACCCTAAGTGTTTCTCTAGTACCTATCCACAAACACTTTTGGAATCTCTCGTGAAACAAAGAAGAAACACAATGAGGATTGAAAATTATGTTAAAGTTCCTCCATCACTTTGAATACCTTAAGAATCTACATGGGGATTTCTAGGACTATGGAGGTACAACCATATAATGTTGGTTGCATTAAGAGAAGAAAAAATTTGAAGGACCAATTTGCATGACCATGTCATAAAATTCACTTTTACTTATTGAATAGAAAGATTTAATTCCTATAAAGTTGGTCCAAAGCACATCAAATTTTGTTGGGAGGTCATCCTTTGGGAAGTTATGATGTCTTTAGTAAAGGTGCCCAATAGTTGCAAGGAATTCATGCTTAATGTTTTGCATCATGAAAATGATTGTAATTACTTGGCTCCGATGACATGTGCTTATGAGGTAAAACAAAAGGTATATGAATTGTGGATGCGAGCCAAATTGAACATCATAATAGTACATCATATGTAGTTCACATATTCATGTAGGTGGACCTCCTTCATGAATTTTTGTTTAAACATGACTATATTAGAAATGTCATAAAGAAAAATCTCATAGTGTTTTACTCATTCATAGGGGAAAGACCACATTCTAGATAAGCCAAAGTGAAGAGGGGTTCACATTTACATGAAAAGAAGAAGCATTGAATTTCCTCTTGTTATTTGCTTGTATAAGGAATCAAATGTACAAATGAGGAAGGTATACATGCCATATAAGGAGTTACAAATCATCCATGTCTCGTAAATGGTGAATCATCTTGTGGAGGTTTAGGAATATATAGTGTTACAATGTTTATGAAGGAGCATCATCATCAAGAAAAACATATTTGTAGTATGGGTCATGAGAAATTTTATATTATAGAGATATTTAGACATGTGATAAACTAACATAGAAATCATATTTGTTTGACATGGTTTTTTCCTTTGTATAAGCACAATGTTCAAATATCGATATAGCATGGAAAATATTTGTTGATGGACAAGTTGTTTTTGGGAAGTTAATGGTGTGTCTAGTGTATTTGTATTGAACCCCATATGTGTGTTGTATTTGAAAGATGTGATTCACTATCAAAATAAGAATTTATTCCACCTATGTAAGGAAATATATAAGTGCATGGAAATGGGGGGAAAAGGGGGTCTTAAGTGAACATTTTTTTATGAAAAACAATAAACTTTGACTTATGCGAGCTATTTTGAGATAGTTACACTCAAAATTTGAAGATGTTATAAGAACATGAATTGTAGCATTTCGAGTCTACTTTCTAAACAACTATATTTTTCAAAAATGGTTAACTTTGTAAGTGGCTTAAAAGCTAAAATGTCAGTAGGTGCTCTTGTTTTTGTAAAAAACATAACAAATAGTAATTCATGCCCCGTCCCCCATTTTAGAGTACTATTTAGTATTTTTGAAAAATCTTTGCTAGAAAGATTGATAGGAACATCTAGTTTGAGATAGATTTTTAAAATATTTTTAGTGAATATTTATTTTTAAACGATTTTTCAAGTACAAAGATTTTTAAAATTGAAAAATAAAGGGTAGTATTGTGCCCCTAACCGCTTCAAAAATAGCGAAAATTATATATTTTTGAATATGTATAGAATTAGTCCTAGTTTGGGATTGTATAATTTTTATTAAATTTGGAGAAGTGAAACAAAAGATACATCACAAAATATAGGTGTTTATAATCACTAAAAATAGAGGTATAAAAGACATAGTTTGAAATAAATATAAATGGAAACCTTATAATAGTAAAAAAAATAAAAAGTATATATTTAGAAAGAGGATAGTTTTCTTTACGTTGTAGGCATATTTTTAGGAAATATTGCAATCGTTTTTGTAGGATTTATCATGGTGAAAGATGAGTTTATGCATTTTCAGCCAAAAACACGCAGGTTGTTGTGTTGTAACAAGTGCAAGGCTCATGTTCGAAACCAAAGCATTTCCAAGCCTAGTAGAGCTTGGTTTGTGTGCATAATTCAAGGAACACATACGCGTTATAACACATACATGTTTCTTAATGTATGGTGTAATATATGTGTGTGTGAGATTTCTATTTACAAAAATAAATGTTTAAGTATAAGTTTTTCATTTATTATTCTTTCTTAATGTATGGTATAATATATGTGTGTGTGAGATTTCTATTTACAAAAATAAATGTTTAAGTATAAGTTTTTCATTTATTATTCTTTCTTATAATAATAAATGAAAAATTTATACTTTAAATTTATTTTAGTAAATATAAGAAATTAGGATCACTCTGCACCTTATGGAACTAGTCTCACAACTTCTAAAGTCATAGTTTAGGAGATAGTTTTTCATAATCTAATCTGGTCAGTACATAAGTATTTTTAGGATTTCAACATTCAACCTAAATATTTTAGGGTTTAAATTCTACAATTGATGTCTATTTTGGGAAATAATATAGTCATTTTTAGGTTTTGGGGATTTTTAGATTGTTTATTGACATTTGTAGGAGTGTTTAATGTGTCAAAATTAGATTTTGCAAACCTCATAACTCTTACAAATAAAAATTGTTCAAATATATGGACTCATGAAATGCCTTATAATACATAACAAATCAAAACACATGTACATGTTTTTATTAATTTAAAAATCCTTGATGACATCTACAAATACTACTCCCATTATTGGGAATGTTACAAAAATCAAAAACATCCTAAAGCTATTATAATGGTGTTTCTTCACGACCCTTGATAAGTTTCACTTGTTTCATGCAACTCAACTCGTCTCTCTACTCTTTGTCACTCTATCCCCTCAAACTTGTCTCATATCTTCTCTCTACATTGTGATCTTTCACTTGTGTAATCAATGCACATTATACAATTCAATTGTTACACAAAGCATTCATGAAAGCCCTACGTAATCATCACCATCACCCAACTTTTGTGTTGCAATTTCCTTTCTCCATTATCCTTCTCACCATTCTATGTGTGCCCATACTTAACTAATATTGTAAAACTTATGTAGGAAATTAAATTCCCCCGTGATAATCCTGCATCACATATTAAATCTTCAATTTCAATAGAATTTACTGTTTGATTCATGCCTAGAGTTTTAATTAGCCCTAGATGAAGTAAAAAATCAAATCATATAGTTCTAATAAGTTTCACATGGCTCAATTTAATTAATATTTATTATCTTATTGAACCAATCAACTATGTAATGCATGATATAATTAGGGGGCCCAATTGAGTCCAAATTCACATCACATAAGTAACAACTATGATTAGGGTCTCAAATTTGCCTAAACTGTCTCTTTAGCTGAATGAATTGACTAATGATGACATGAAAGGTGGTGGCCACTTGAAAACGTTTGTAGAGTTAAAAAAATGGAATGTGTAGACATAAAATCTATGCACTTGGGTACATTTATAGGTCCTAAAGCATACTAATATATACATGATTCGAAGCAAGAAAACTAGTAATTGACAATGTATTTTTAGCCTTTCGCTTTGTCTCTTATACTTTTATTGACCCTACAACCATGTCGGTATTTTATTGTTTTATCATTTATGGCCTGAGAGACTAGCACCCATTTAGGAAAGAAGCTCCCAGGTGCTCTTGTCCCTTTTAGAAGCTCTTGACCCTCTCTATCCCCTTTTCACTCTTTTGGGTCTCTTCTAATTCTTAGGTATCTTTTACACTTTTGGTTCGGCCTTCCAACTGTCAATTACAAAATTTAAACAAGGGAATCATATATATACATAGTTATAGCTCTCAAATAAGGGCCAAACACTAGCATTATCTACTATCACCTAAGCTTGCATCCAAAGGCACAATAGTATTACAAAGCGACCATCTAGCACATTCATACAAGGGATAAGGGCTGCATCAATCTGCATACACAACATAGGAGGGGAAGTGTATTCTATTCCATTGTCAACAACATTCTATAATTTTTCTAAATTCCAAATCTAGTCTCATTATCATTGTGTAACTTGCACAAGGGCATCATTACACACACTTACACATAGAACTACATAGAGTCTGAAATGTAGTGTAGCGATCAGTACTAATTTCACTCTTTGGGTGATTGTCGAATCTCAGTATAACTCAATATACCACATATTCATTTTTAGGATTTGATGTGGTGTGTGGGTATGTGCAACTAGACATTTATTTTGCAGGTTATAGGTACAATCGACGTCATTGAAGCAAGACCAAAGTAAAAATTATGGATAAATAATAAATCTCTTCCTACACAGAAAGGATCGAACACAAATATACGGCGGACACTAGTGCCCGAGATCCAGTCCTTAGCATCACAGGTACTCCTGTCCTCCATGGGGTGCTTTTGTTGTAAAGATTTTTGAGTTCCCAAACCTCCACCGAGACATGAAAACACTTTCCTCATTCTTTTCGTAGTTCCTCAGTCCATAACACTTCCTGATCACTCGAAAACCAACTAAGTCATCTATCTCTCTCATTTTCTTAGGGTTTCATATTATTACTTTCTTGTTGCTTGCCCATTTACTGTATTTTATCATTTATACTTCATTAGGAGTATTTGCAGATTCAATATGAAAGAGCAAGTCGGAAGACATGGACATGCATAATAGATCGTAGGTTTCATCACTTTTGTTGTACTACTTTACCTTTTCTACATCTAGTGTTGGTTCTACTTTTGTGCTTAAAATAATCCAGTTCTTATTTTGGGTTAACTTACTCCCTTTTTTGTGCCTCATTCCAAATTTCACAAAGTTTTGGGTTAACTCTAGGATTTTTTCTGAAAATACTCCATCGATAGAGAATTTCTTCCCTTCCGTAAAGGTAAAGAGCTCTTTCTAACTCCTTGTATTTTTGAGTTATGGCTTGGCGGAGTTAGAAGGGAAAATTTGCCCAAGGTGGACTTGCAGGCTTGGGAGAGATTTTTTCCAAGGAATCTCGGACCGGGGGAATCGGAGGAAAAAGTGAAAATTTTCCTTTTGTCAAAAAGGCAAAAATTAAGTGCTTGGGCACATCAAAAAGTTAATGCGGGCTGGACCTTCGGAGGCAAATGAGATTTTTTGACTTTTTGTCAAAAAGTGTAAAATGGAAAAAAGGAGCCCCTACCTCCGCCAACCCCAATGGATGCCACATGTCATCAGCGGATTTGTGGGAGAAAAGTTCAAAATTTGCCCGAGCTGTTTTTTGCCAAAATGTTAAGGAAAAACTCAGAAGGCCATATCTTTTGATCCAGAGCTCCATTTTTGACGTTCTTGGTACCAATGGAAAGATCTAAAGATTCTCTTCATCATGGAGTCTTCAATTTTGGATTTTGGTGAAGATTTGGGGAGAAATTTGCAAAACATGTTTTGGCATGGAAAAGACAAAAAACCAGTTCCAACCACCAGATTTAATGAAGTATGGGTCATTTTCTTTGGTCTGAGAAGTAGATACATGGAAATATGAGCTTTTGCATCGAGCCCATCAACAGATGAAGAATTAAAACACATTTTGAAAAGTGGTTGGAGAAAATCCTCGTTTTTTCCTTTCCTTCTCATCATTTTTCTATATAAATGTAATAGAGGCATCATTTTTCAAGAGGTTGTTCATTTTTCTTCTCTGCCTCTCCCTTCTTTTCTTCCCTAGGGTCAAAATGGAGTTTGAACCTCTTCCCACGCTCTGTAAATGGAATTTTTTGCCTCTTTCTCGTGAATGATGTTCTGTGTAAACGTATGAAGCAATAAAACATGTTTTTGTGATGCATTTGTCCATCCTTTGCTCATTTTTATTGCATCTTCTTGCCTCTCTTCATTTGCAGGGTATCTGTGTATGTTTTGAATGTTTATTTGCAGATCTGGGAGCTGTGTTCATGGAGTTTGGAACATTTTCTGTGTGAAATCCATCTCTGGTCTGTGATGCACTTGTCCATCCTTTCCATTGCTCACCTCTCCTTGTTCCATGGTAGTTTTGGTAGATGATCAACACTTTCCTTCTCTGGTGTATCACCATTTTAGTGTAGGCTCTATTTTTCTTGTTTTCTTTCTCTCCTTGTCTCCTTGGAAGTTAGATTAGGATTAGATTAGCTTTCCTGCACTAGAATAGCTTGTGGCAGGTAGATTAGGAAGAGGAACCAACCTTCTCTGGAGGATCATTCCCATTTGCAAGTCCCACAGCTTGGGAATGATCCAATGTTATGCAAATCACACCAAATGACCCTACCTTAGAAAAGTAGATCCATAACTCATTTGGGGGTGCTGTGATTTCACACTAATAGTTTTGGCACACCCAGTGGGACCTTAGAGGTCTTCACTTCATTACAACAAGATCGATGTGCACTTGTTGCAATTTCCATCTTTTGAGAAGCAATAGTTTGCACATCTAGTAACTCCATCTAGTAAATAACTCATTCTCTGAGTTGCAGACCTGTTTTCCATCCATTTCCATTCACTCTTCTTTCCATATCTTTCATTCTTTTCCATCATTCCATGAAGTTGTGCAATCATGACTTCATTTCCATCATGGAATTCACATTCACAACAACAACAATACATTCCACCTCCAATGTGCTTTACAACTCCTTCAAATCAACATTTTGAGCAGATTCAAGATCAACATGTTTACTCCTATGAGCAGCAGTGTCAAAATCAGTTTGGCTATGGAGCTTTCCAAGAGCAGGGGTATGCAAACAATGAAGAAAATCAAATGCAAGATGCTGGTCTATTGGAGAAGATCCAAAAAATGGAGATTGGCATGGTGCAATCAAGAGCAACAACTCAAATGAAGGCATTCAGAATTGGTTGCAGGACTCCTTGTCCATGGGAAGGTCCTTTTCCAAGGCACTACAACCCTCAGGAGAAGCTGGACTTCATAATTGAGATGTTGCCCCAACTTGCACAATGGATTGAGGAGATAAAAGCATATGAGCAGAGTCTGAATCAACCTTGTCAATGGGTAAGTCATTCAACAGTTCCTTGTATTTCTTCTTCTTCATCTCAAGCTTTACCATTTCAACAATGTCAAGTTGTAAACCCAACCAATGCTGCTCCAGTTGTGAAAACCATCCCTCCATCCCTTAGTCTTCCATCTCATCTCATCTTTTCTTCTCTCTTCTCTTCCAAATCCAAATCCCTCCACAAGAGCAAAAAGAAACACCTTCCCCTCCAAAGAAACAAGAAGTTCCATCCTCCCACCACCACCAACAAATGCACAAATGATTGAATCCCAATCTATGTTTCTCCTCTTGCCTTCCCAATTCCATGTAGGGAAGAAGAAATTGCAAAAATCAGTCATGAAGGACAACAAGAAGAAGAAGTGAAAGAAGAAGAAATGATTAAGAGTTTAGTGAACTTGGCTCTTAGATTCGGGATTACAAAAATTCCTTTGTTGGTTAAGCCTACAGAGGAGGTAAATGTTGAAGAACCAGAGGTGGCCAAGGCTGAGTTTGTAGCAACAACAGTGGAGCAAGAAGATCAACCTGTTTTCTCATAATGTAGTGTCCATGTTGGCACTCTACTTGAAGAAAATGTTGGTCCAATTCAAGTTGCACAATCAGCCATGGAAGAAGAAGGAAAATCAGCTCAAAGTCCCATTGGAAAGGAGAAAATGGGTGAGACCAAATCAGAGTTTATAGCAAGCAGAAGAAGAAGGCATCATTGATAATTTCTTGCTTTCATTCAAGGGCCTATTTTGGTTGATGAATCCACCATGGAAAGGAGCTCTAAAGAAGATCTTGCAGTCCCAACTTGTCCTCTAGAGCAATGATTGAAGAGTTTGATTTGGAAACTTCATGATAGAGAAAGAGGTCATTCAAGAGCAAGATGGTCTTCAAGCAACAGAGGAAGGAGAAGCTGCTCCAAATCCAAAAGAAGAGGAGCACATTCCAGCTGTGGAGGAGAAAAATGTAGGTCCAAGAGCTTTGAACACAAAATAGGCTATAGAAGAACCTTCAGTTCTTCCTTCCACTTCATCTCTCTCGAGCTCTAACGTTGGAGAAGAGTTTGATCTTTCAAACTTCATGTTGGAGGATGAAAGAAACCATGGTAAACAAGTTGCTGATCAAGAGAACACCATGGAGGAAGTTGAACATTTGCAGCAGGACAACAATGAGGTAGTTTATCTGTCTGATTTGGAGGACTTGTTTTGATGGAGAAGAACCAGTTGAAATCACATTGTTTTCTCCTCCTTCATCCACCTTCCAAACATGCATACCTACTGTCATGGAGGAGAGCATTCATTTGCAGCAGTCTGTACCTTATAGCAGCCTTTTGGAATCAAGTTTGGAAGATTTAAATCTTCCATGTTCTTCACAAGAGGAAGAAGAGAAAGAGTAGAAGGGTTTCACCACTTCTTCCACACCATTCATCCAAGAAGGTCTACAAGAGGACTCCATTTTTGGAGTTGAAAATCAGAGCAATAGGCACATCAATCGGACTAGACCTTGCCCAATCAGGTATTTGGCTTCATTGGAGCCAAAGGAGAAGCCACAACTAGTCATGCTTGCTTCAGGGCATGAGGATGAGCTACAAAGTACCAAGGATCAGCTGCCATACCTCTTCAATCCAAATGCAGAGCAACTAAAAGAGGTATTGGATTTGTCTTCAGTTGATACTTTGGTCATTTGGGTGGAAGATCAACTTGTAGTTAGTTTTTCACTCATCCAACCAGCCATGTTCAGTGCCAAATCAGTTGCATGGCTGCCATTTTTGAGGAAGGGAAGCTATTTCTCCTTGCCAGTTGCAGGTTTTGTTTGAGTTCCCTTTGCTCTTGGTTAGAGTAGTGTAGGTAGGTTTTTTTCAAAAAGAAGTGCTTTTGCACACTCTACATGTTCCATTTGGAGCATGTATGATTTTCAGTTTGTATATAGTTTTTGGTGTTGTTGTATTGCTCTTGCACAATCCATTTCAGTTGGCTTTTGGTGAAGATCAACTCCAATTTTCAGTGGGTTCCCAAGTGATTCAGAGGTCATATTTTCAGAGTTAGATCAGAAAATTGGTTATCAGGCTTGACTCCATGCCCAATGGATGCAACAAAGGCCACTGATCATTCATCTAGCAGGCAAATGACCCCTGTGAGTCACCAAAGTTGTTAACCAAAATAAGCTCCCTCTTATTTTGGGTTAACTTACTCCCTTTTGTGCCTCAGTCCAAATTTCACAAAGTTCAGGCACTCAAGGATTTCTAGAAAATACTCCATCAGATAGAGAATTTCTTCCCCTTTCCAGAAAGGTAAAGAGCTCTTTCTAACTCCTTGTATTTTTTGAGTTATGGCTCGATGGAGTTAGAAGGGAAAATTTTCCCAAGGCGGACCTGCAGGGCTTGGGAGAGATTTTTGCCAAGGAATCTTGGACCGGTGGGGAATCGGAGGAAAAAGTGAAAATTTTCCCTTTTGTCAAAAAGGTGAAAATTAAGTGCTTGAGCTGCACATCAAAAAGTTAATGCGGGCATGGACCTTCGGAGGCAAATGAGATTTTTTGACTTTTTGTCAAAAAGTGTAAAATGGAAAAAAAGGAGCCCCTGCCTCCACCGACCCCAATGGATGCCACGTCATCAACGGATTTGTGGGAGAAAAGTTCAAAATTTGCCCGAGCTGTTTTTTGCCAAAAATGTTAAGGAAAAACTCAGAAGGCCATATCTTTTGATCCAGAGCTCCATTTTTGACGTTCTTGTACCAATGGAAAGATCTAAGATTCTCTTCATCATGGAGTCTTCAATTTTGGATTTTGGTGAAGATTTGGGGAGAAATTTGTAAAACATGTTTTGGTGTGGAAAAGACAAAAACCAGTTCCAACCACCATATTTAATGAAGTATGGGTCATTTTCTTTGGTCTGCGAAGTAAGATACATGGAAATATGAGCTTTTGCATCGAGCCCATCAACAGATGAAGAATTAAAATGCATTTTGAAAAGTGGTTGGAGAAAATCCCGTTTTTTTTTCCTTCTAGTTCTCACATTTTTTCTATATAATGTAACAGAGGCATCATTTTTCAAGAGGTTGTTCATTTTTCTTCTCTGCCTCTCCCTTCTTTTCTTCCCTAGGGTCGAAATGGAGTTCAAACCTCTTCCCACGCTCTGTAAATGGCATTTTTTTCCTCTTGCTCGTGAATGATGTTCTGTGCAAACGTATGAAGCAATAAAACATGTTTTTGTGATGCATTTGTCCATCCTTTGCTCATTTTTATTGCATCTTCTTGCCTCTCTTCATTTGCAGGGTATCTGTGTATGTTTTGAATGTTTATTTGCAGATCTAGGGAGCTGTGTTCATGGAGTTTGGAACATTTTCTATGTGAAATCCATCTCTGGTCTATGATGCACTTGTCCATCCTTTCCATTGCTCACCTCTCCTTGTTCCATGGTAGTTTTGGTAGATGATCAACACTTTCCTTCTCTGGTGTATCACCGTTTTAGTGTAGGCTCTGTTTTTTCTTGTTTTCTTTCTCTCCTTGTCTCCTTGGAAGTTAGATTAGGATTAGATTAGCTTGCGAATAACTTGTGGCAGGTAGATTAGGAAGAGGAACCAACCTTCTCCGGAGGGTAGATTAGGAAGAGGAACACACCAAATGACCTTCTTAGAAAAGTAGATCCATGAGGATCATTTTGCCATTCGCAGACACCCCAAAGGCCCAAAATGCTGGGAATGATCCAATGTTATAAGGTTTTCAACCCTTTTGAATTCAATGACGCTATCTGTTTTTCATGTAGAGACTCTGGAGAAAATATTTGCACATGATTTCCTTAAAATCCCACCAAACCCTTGAAAACCAAAATCTATGAAAAAATAAAAAAACTGAATGAGCTAGAATGCTAGATCTTACAACAAAGGCAATGACATTCGGTTACCAGATCAACTTTGATACCATGTCAGAGTGGGCCATAATCGAGGATTGATACTGGATAGGATCGAATGCACAAAGTAGAAATATGTATGGAGAAGTGAGATCCAAAAACACTCAAGAGAAGAAAAAAATCTTCATTCATTCATGCATAAGCCAATTAGCCAAAAATATGCATAGGAGGTTACATTATATAGTGAGAAATTAGGTCACCCAAAAAGGTAACCAACTCAACTCATAATTAGAAAATGAATTAAAGTACATTCCCCTAATAACCTATGATTAACCTAAACAAGCTAATTAGACCGTGTAGGTAAAACCACAAAGTGGGTAATATCCTACACTTATAGTCCAACCATTAATCTAAACCAATATCAATTTTCAAAACTTGTGGAATCCTTTCGTTTGTAGGCTTATTATTTTTTTGGAATTAGGGTAATCTTTTGAGGGTGTTGAAAGGACCCACATCCTTGTATAATTGAGGATTTTTGAGAGGATCCACAACCTAGGTTATAATGAAGGGGACCACCATTAGG
Organism: Taxus wallichiana var. yunnanensis; assembly: GCA_018340775.1. Taxonomy (NCBI): domain Eukaryota; kingdom Viridiplantae; phylum Streptophyta; class Pinopsida; order Cupressales; family Taxaceae; genus Taxus; species Taxus wallichiana. Next base: position 492,884,478 of record CM031243.1, on the reverse strand, counting down.
AACCCAATTGAAGCAACCATGAAACCATAGTGAAGATGCAACGACCAATGACAACGACTGCAACGAGTGGAGCAACAACCAGTGATGACAATGAGAGGAGCAACAACCCGGTGGCGACAACGAGAGGAGCAACAACCGGGTAGGGAGAGGAGCAACCACCAACGATGACAACGAGAAGAGCAACCACCGGTGGCGATGGCGAGAGGAACAACCACCGACGACGATAGCGAGAGGAGAAGCAACCATCAACGGTGACAATGAGAGGAACAACCACCAACGACATCATCGAGAGGAACAACAATTAGTGATGACAACGAGAGGAGCAGCCACCAATGACAACAACGAGAGAAGCAACGGCCATCGACTGCACAATAAGAGAAGCAACGACCAACGATGATATAATGAGTAGAGATGCCGCATCTAGTGGCGGAACCACCTTGGAGGAGTATCACGCTTCGAGGGATTTGAATGCGGATGGGTAGGTACACAACCATGTGACTTGACCACACCACTCCCACCCATCGACATTTGTAGGCTTATTATTATTATAACTACTACTTGATTAGTATGACATGGAAAATAATTTCATTAATCATTGATGAAAATTTCCCTTCTACATGCTCTTTCTATGTTGTTCTGTTAGACTCACCATTGTAGTTAGATTCAAAGCCTCTTCTCGGTATTCTCCATTTTTTTTCATCTTATATGGCCCTTAGGACTTTGTCCAGATTATCGAGGAAAAAATTAAAAGGTTACGAAAAATAGTTAAGGGATAATTTCTTTAGTTATTAGAGTTCTATTTTTTTAGTTATTAGAGTTCTATTTTTTCTTGTTTCGATGGTGGTTTTTATTATAACCTAGAATTTTAAAATTTAAATCAAGTTAAATTCCCCAAAATAGCACATCAATATATTTGTTTAGGGCCCATTTCCGGGCATGAAAGAAACAATTTTTGTTAGTGCATTCGGCTTGTTAAGGTCCAATTCTAAATTTGGAGTTGCTTACATGAGACTTACAGACCCCTTCCTTGGTCTCGCACTTTAATTCCTAACTTCGTGTGCCATGAAACACCGAAATAAGGATTAGAACAATGCGGACCGTGGTGATAATGGAAATTCTCTATACCAAATAGAAAGTGTAAAGGGAGTGTTTATGGCCAATTCTTTCCTCGTTTCTGGATTACGAGTGAGAATCACCTTTTATTAAGACATTTATGTGATTGTGACGAAGAACCAACTTTAGTCCTTTGAGCAATTTTTACTGAGGTATACCCATTACATTACACATTTCCTATAGCAAACTTTAATGAGCAGGCCCACAAGTTATTCTTATGGTTTGCATAAGAGCCTTCCTACTTTGGCATTGTCTAGATTGTTTTTTGAGGCATCATAAGTTGAGCTTGATCATTTCCTTCTCGGGAGTGTTGTCTAACAAAAGTTTTTTTTGGGGCGGACAAGAACTAACTCCTTTGGTGGGAGAAGGGTGGTGAGTTGGCATGTTTTGAGTGTTCTGATGCATCAACATGTGATGCTTTCTTCTTTCGTCCATTTAAGAAAGTTGTTTGTCCACATCTTCAATGATAACCTTAGTTGATTTTATTGCCGCTTTGTTGACTCTTAATGAAGAGCATAAGGTGCGCAACAAAGATAAGCTAGTGGACATGGTGGGCAAAGGCAAAAACATGTTAAACTCAAACATATGCAAACTTCCTATTTGCAAGCAATGGCGAAGGAGACTTTGTGGAACCACCGAGGGAGGAGAGAATGTGCACGTCGGGGTCAATGTCTTGAGTATTATACTCATAGGCATGGATCATTGCGGTCCCTCAATAGCCTACGAAGTTCCATTGTCTTGCCTACTCAACTAGGCATGTGCATAGTGCAAATGGTAATGCTTTCTAACGGGAATGTTGACACACATTCACAACTAGGCGTTGGTGAGGGAGACTCAACAAAACCTCTAAGGGCATGGAGAGTGTAGACATTAGGGTCAACTGCTTGAGTCTTGCCCCCTTCGACACGGGATTGCAGGTTCTTTGGTAACATGCAAAGAGATCAAAAATGGAATTGGGTAAGATATTTCAACTGTGTAGCCTCGTCTACTATGCTCGTGCATTGTGTAAAAAATTGGTTGGTTTTAACATGTGTCAAAAATTGACGGTTGAGTAGCATTTTGCAACTAAGCACATATTTGTAAGTTTGCACTGTCAATTTGGGGCTGAGTGCTAAATGAAAAAAGTTGAATATCCTCAAAATTGACGATAAAGGCCACATACAAGAGTTTAAAACATGACCCAATGTGAATGCAAACTTATGGAAACCCTACAAACCCGGAGATGTCTCAAAAGATGTGAAGGTTTCGCATAAAATGTGAGAATTTAGGAGAAACATGGTCAAGTTTTCCTAGAAAAGGAAAATAAAAAGATGTGTTATCTGTCAGAACGCTCTAGGGCCTTCACTGTCTGCTTGGAATGAGCAGACAGGACGTTCATCGGGAGACCATTGATTGGAATAACCCATCAACAGTCTCAGTAATCGCGCTCAAGCCTCAGAGCCATTATTCTTCCTCCAGATTTATGTGCTTGTCTGTATATATTATGCAGATCAAGTTGTACCACCTTCAGAACAGATCCTGTTCAAGTAAGGTCGTACCTAAACTTGTTTTGGTCTCCTATTATAAACGCATCCTTTAAACATTGCGCTGTCAATGTGGGATATCACGGCAACCTTTACATTTCCAACGCGTGCCTTATAGCATAACTGCACGGAGATCCGTCACATAACAGATTTTGTGACCGAGCGGTGCAAGACTAAGTATTCCGTCTCTCGCACGAGATTGAAATATGACTCAAATATATATTGATTTCGGAGATGGCAAGTAAAGACAAAAGAAAAAAAACTACTCGCAAATTGAAAATAAATTTATGGAGAGGCAAAATTAAATGCATTTATTATTGTGTGACTTTCTTTTTCCCCTCAACAAAATACTTTCAGCTATGCATTTGATACTCCCAAATAGATTTAGGAATTTATGGAGAATTCAAGAAATACCGAGTCTCCCAAATGCCCAAAGTGTATTCCTACTTAATTAGATTTTAATAGTCAACTATATAAATTCCTAAAAGAAATGAGTGGAATCGTGCTACTGAAAAAGGAGTGTAAATACAAAGCTTCGACGAGATAATAGTTGGCCTTAAAATTTCCAGTGCACTTGAAAACTTTTTCTCGATGTGATATATTCATTCACGTCCATTGAGGGTTAAATTTGACGACCACCTATGTTTGTCAAACAATTCTTAGGTGTCAATATTTTTTAAATATTTCCCTTCAAAAAAGCAAACAATGTTATTTATATATTACGAATAAAATATATAGAATATTATTTTATATTTATTTAATAATTTTAATATATATTTATGTGTAAAATGATAGTCATATTTTCAATATACAAAGCCTAGGATACAATTATTTCAAATATTTGTAAGTATTTTATAATTTAGCTCATGAAAAACGTATAAATGCTCATCAAATTTAACGCCTAATAACCATGTTAGTGGGGATCAAGCATGTCATTTTTCATGGAGAAATTTACCATGATGGTTTTATGGCATGCGTTTTGATATACTTTCCCACATATCATTTCTACAACAAAATAATTTTCCAAAAATATGTTAATATAAAACATGTGGTTTTTTTTTTTTTTTTAAAACTTAATCTATAGAGTGGAAATGGTTAGCAATTAATGCACATTTTTATCGAGTTGAATAAAGAACTCTCTATTTCAATATGTGCTTTACAAAGTAGGAAACCCATAATTAAACCACTTTGAATGAAATGCTAAATAGCAATTGTAGACACCTAAAATGTCTACATGACTAATTAACTTTAATCACGTCCTGCATTTTAGCCTCATCACTCTTTAATCCATTTTAATTCATCCATTTACCCATTTATTATTATTATTATTATTATTATTATTATTATTATAACATCATCCATATAATAAACAATCACTATATTAATTATTATTAATTAATCCATTTTATTATATTTCCCCTTTGTTATTTTATCATCATTTACCATTTTAATCCATCTTACATACCCTTTTTATCATTAATCTCATTAATCCACTATTATATCATATTATCTATTTTAATCCTTCATTAACATTTATAGGAATTTAATATTCCTACATCTCACCTACCACCTACCCTACACATCCCTACACCTAGCCTTTCCATCAAATCACATCCCTAATCATCATTAATCAACCTAATCTAATCCTAATCATGTGCACATCCTCACCTCTAAATCTAGAGGCTTCTAAATCTAGAAGCTTCTCTATTTCTCCCTCTCATTTTCAAATATTCAAATACATCTACAACATTCCATTGAATTTTTAATTCAATGGAAATCCCTCACAAATTCTAGAAATTTCTACTCTAGAATCCTCCATCCTCTCATCCAATTCCAACCCTTGGATTCAATCCACCATGGCAAGATCTCAACCATTCAATTTGCCACTCACAAACTATAAATCAAGCTCTCATCCTCCATGAGAGACATCTTCTAAATCCATAACAAAATTATGCTCTTTTGTTCTTCAATCAATCAATCCATTCTATCAATCATCCATCTACAATCAAGCAATCCTTCATCATCTTCATCAACAATCAAGCAATCATCAAGGGGAGGTGTTGTCCAAGTCTTCTCACATAAAAATCAAAGCAATCAATCATCCTCAAGCACATCCAACCATCAAGGAAGGAGAATTACATGCTTTATACGGTAAGTGCATGTATTGTTCCTCTTCCTTTCATCTTTGCTTGATCTGAGGTAGTTGATTTGTTAAGTTTACATGTTGCATTTGAATTAGTTTCATATTCATTTTATTTGTGCATGCTAACTTGATTTTTCATTTTATTTGTGAATCACAACCTGATCCTACCAATTCTTTTGATCATCTCGTCAATCCATCTACCAATCCCCAATCCTTTAATCCCCCTACACATCCCAAATACCTAAAATCGGATTGAGCATTTAGGTTGTCCTTTGCACACGATGTTCTTTCCTCATCCCTCCATCCTCATTCCAATCCAATCCATCTTCACAAGTAATTAATTGACTTAATCACACATGATGTAATTCATTAGTACCTATTACACTTGTGTGACCTTGGGCTATCCTTACTATCAACATCCAAGACCAATCACATCTTAGAGATCTAATCACTATCACACATCTTAATTAATTTGTGGTGAAGACCCTTGGGTGCATCTTTTAAAACTCTAGCCAATGTCATCACCACACTCATTTCCATCCCCCATCAAGCCACCGGTGTTTCTTAACCCTTGAGAGTTTTTAAGAGATTGGAATCTCTTAATGCCAAAAATATAAATATAAAAAAGAAACAAAAAAATAAAAATCATATCAAAATCAAAAATATCTAATAAAATGCACCTCAAGACTCTCTCTAGGGGTGTTTCCAACAACTCTACCGGGCTATGAATGCCTGATGACGATGAGAGAGCAATGTTGTGAAAAGAACCGGATGTAACTCCGTCGGGGCTATAGATGCCTAACTAGCAAATGGAGCATTGCACAACTTAACCTTCTATCAACCTACTTGAATTAATCACTCCTACACATTGGCTAGTTTGTCTTCACATACTACCCATTAAGTATTCATTACAAGGGTAATTAATTATCACAATCGCACACACTTCATCTCGAAGATGCATCACACTTGTATGTTGCCAAGTATGGCTTAGACCTTGTTCACACTCTTGTTTTAGTCTCACTTTTATTTTACAACATGTGCTTTTAAGCTCATCTTTTGTTCATCATCCATTACAAACCACCCATCCCTTACATCTCCATCCATTTTCCCTTGGATCAAACATTGGTGGGCAATCAATGATCCTATTGCTTTATCCTATCCACCCCTTTTGTTTCCTTTAACCCATCATCATTATGACTAGGGGCACCTTTATAATCCAATGGGGGGCACCATCCCTAATTTTTATTCTTCTTTACACTTAGGGGCACCAAATCTAGATTATCATCCATCATCCCACCCTTCACCTGGGGGCCTATCTTATCCTCCTACCTTATCCGTTCGACTAAGTTATCACCTTGTACCATATCTTACCTTATCACATCCCTCATCCTATCAAACCTCATTTATCTTAACAAACCAATCATTTTATCCCACCTCCTTCATCCCGGTCCAAAATCATCCTGTTATCCCACATCCCGTATCCTCTCCCAACTCATCCCTTTATCCCTAATCCCTATCCACATCTACCTTGGATTTATAAGAGCAATTCACCTCCTTTCAACCATGCCTATCCCTATCACATCTTCATCGCACCAAATTTAAACTATCTAACAAATCCAAAAAATCAAAAAAATCTTAAAAATCTTAAAAATCCATAAAAATCAACAACACACGTAAAATATTAAAAAAATTTGCATGCATTTGTGTGTGTGTGTGTGTCCTTGTTCGTATGGTTATCTTTTTCTTGCATTTGCATCATATTTTGGTTGATGATATGAGGCCATTTTTCTTTTCTTTTAGAACTTGATGATGATACGAGGCCACCTTTTATTTTATCTTTCTAGAGGTCCAATGATACAAGGACCCCTTTTTGATATTAATATGTCCAATGATATGAGGACATGGGCATCTAGCAATTAAAACACCATGGTCTTTATACCATTGGTGCATCTTGCTTTATGCCACATTCATAACATTGTTAATGATGATAATTGTGGGCACTTTACGATAACACCACCCCTTTCAATCATCACTTAGCTTAATCATCATCATATTATCCAACTGACCCTTCATCAATCATCTAACATCTAATCATAAAATCTTATTCATCCAAATCAATCTATCTAATATTTTCAATCAATCATATCAAGTCCTATCATCCAAACATCTAACAACATCCAATATCCAACCTCCAAAATCAAAATCCTTACCCCTTAACTGGGGCATCCAAAATCAAATTATCAAAACCAACATCCAACATCAACAACATCAACAAACCAAAACAATATAATCCAACAACATCCAACATCCAACATGAACAACATCATCAATCCATGATCCTATCTAACTCTACCCCCTAGATGATGCATCTCAACAACTAACATCTTTAAATCCAAAATCCTATAATCCAACAACGAAATACCCATAATCCCGTAACCCAACAACACCTACCCCTTGATGGGCCATCCAAAATCCAAACCCCAAATCCTTACCCTTGTCATACATCATTGATTGGGCATCCAAAATCCACATTCCCAAATCCAATATCCCCTAATCATGTAATCGTCTAATCTTCTCATCCTCAATCCTCTCTCATCTACTAACTTGGGCCTCTCCTATTTTTGAGCGGTTACCAACTCACTCCTCACCGCCTAACCCCTCAAGGGGGCATCATATCACCATCTACACATCTTATCTTCTTCTTCTTTGGACTATCATTGCTACACAATAACACTTGAAAGAGGGGTAAAATGTAGACACCTAAAATGTCTATATGACTAATTAACTTTAATCATGTCCTGCATTTTAGCCTCATCACTCTTTAATCCATTTTAATTCATCCATTTACCCATTTATTATTATTATTATTCATTATATCATAAACATCATCCATATAATAATTAATCACTAGATTAATTATTATTAATTAATCCATTTTATTATATTTCCCCTCTATCATTTTATCATCATTTATCATTTTAATCCATCTTACATACCCTTTTTATCATTAATCTCATTAATCCACTATTATATCATATTATCCTATTTTAATTCTTCATTAACATTTATAGGAATGTAATATTCCTACCTCTCACTTACCACCTACCCTACACATCCCTACATGTAGCCTTTCCACCAAATCACATCCCTAATCATCATTAATCAACCTAATTTAATCCTAATCATGTGCACATCCTCACCTCTAAATCTAGAAGCTTCTCTATTTCTCCCTCTCATTTTCAAATATTCAAATACATCTACAACATTCCATTGAATTTTTAATTCAATGGAACTCCCTCACAAATTCTAGTAATTTCTACTCTAGAATCATCCATCCTCTCATCCAATTCCAACCCTTGGATTCAATTCACCATGGAAAGATATCAACCATTCAATTAGCCACTCACAAACTATAAATCAAGCTCTCATCCTCCATGAGAGACATCTTCTAAATCCAAAAAAATTCTGCTCTTTTGTTCTTCTATCAATCATCCATCTACAATGAAGCAATCCTTCATCATCTTCATCAACAATCAAGCAATCATCAAGGGAGGTGTTGTCCAAGTCTTCCCACATCAAAAATCTGAAGCAATCAATCATCCTCAAGCACATCCAACCATCAAGGAAGGAGAATTGCATGCTAGATGGTAAGTGCGGTATTGTTCCTCTTCCTTTCATCTTTTCTTGATTTGAGGTAGTTGATTTGTTGAGTTTGCATGTTGCATTTGAATTGGTTTCATATTCATTTTATTTGTGCATGCTAACTTGATTTTTCATCTACAAAAATCATATGTGAAATGTACGATGGAAATGCCGAAAGGTATATTGCGAAGAAGTAAAAGAGGGAGAGAACAATGGGAGAGAAAGAGCGGCTAAAAATGAGTTTGAGGGTGGATGAGTGCAAGGGTAGGGAAATCGAAATGGGGAAGCAATCCATAACTCCACACTCCAACAACCACATGAGTTTTTGTTAATCATTTGAAGTAGAAAAGGTGTTTTGTGTAAGACGTGGATGCAAATGTTTGTGGAGATATCTCAAAATGTAATGTTTGGATGAACAATATTGAAGAAACACAAAATATTTTACAACCGTAGTTGTTGCATATATTTGTTAGTTAGAACACACGTAAATGTAATGGGAAATCGAGTGCATCTAATGAGACACAACATAGATAGGAAGATGTGTAGTGGGTGTAACATCGAAAGGTAGCGATTGCACACAATTTTAGGATTAGGATTTCTCTCTAGGTCCATCAACAATTATTAGCTACAATGATGAAGATTGTGTGTACCCAAATAATATTTGGTACTTGTGAATTGTATTTAATTGTCTCATGTTCGTGTGCATTATTCATCTGAGAAAAATACGAGCTTTTAGGGGCCAAAATTTTAAAAATGTAAGGAATTCAATAGGGGCCAATTTTGAAACCCAACTATGTTGATTTATTCTTGTAGCACTTTGTAGGCATGGTTTTTAGTTCTAAGCTTGAGTAATATAAGAAAATGATTTCATGAAGAAACACTTATTGATAATTAAGCACCTTACGAGATTGGACATACAACCGAAAGAGAAATTTTATCATTGATCGAGATTTTAATTTTGTTATTCTTTTTAATGGCATCAAGTATTTTGTGTGCACAAAATTAATTTGTTAGGTAAGGTGAAGACATAAATAGAAAGTTAGAAATAAAAGGTGGGAATTGAAACCCTAAATATGCCACACCTATTCCATGGATCAGAATGTTCCTTCCCAAATAACATTTGCTATATGTGCTCCACTATATCGTCTTGATTTCTCCTGCATTAACCACATGAGTGCAATTTACGCTAAAAATGGCCAAAATAAGAACAACCATAAATTGAATATGTTTGAGGATAGGTATATTTTATGCATCAATCAAGCTTGCTAGTAGTTTTTAATTTCATGGCACCAAAAATTCAATTGGACAACATTTAATTTGATAGGTAAGACAAAGGCATGATTGAAATATATAAGACATCCTTAATATACAAGACATTCCTACTATACAATAAGACATCCCTAATATACAATATATTTTCTTAATTGTAAAAGTAAACATTTTCTATTATAATGTGTAGGAATAATCAACCTCTCCACATAAATGATAAACTTAACCAAAATAAAAAAATTTAAAAATTAAGTGATAAATTTATAAGTAAATAATCCAATGTATTGCAATGTTAATTCTTCAACATTGTTATCTTCTTATTACCAACTATTTCTCTATTTTTTCAATATACCATTATGATAAAATAAATTCAAATTGGAAAAGTTCCATATAATATAAAGTTTCAATATTAAACTCACAAACTTAGACATTTAGAACATGAATTGAAACAAAATTTTGTTGTCAATAGGTAGTTCAATATCACTCATATTAAGAATTCTACAAATCAATTAGACGTATAATTTGTTGACAATTTTTTAATTTATTGTTAAAAATGTAATTAATTTTTTTATTTGAATGGCATCGGAGAAAATACTACATGCCTTAAATTTACACTCACACCATTTCATACAAAGAAAGATCTCACTGAGCCCAAAATCACTATGTTACAAGAATGAAAGGGGTTTGGAAACCTTAAAGAAGTGGGAAAATATTTAGAAAGAAACAATTGTGCAATTGTACTAATAATACAAATACATCTAGTGCAGATACATATAGGCCTCCTCCTTGCTCGGCCCCTGCTTACTGTTTCTGAATCCTCATCCTCATTATCACCATTTTGTACTTGCCTATCCAATTCATCCCTCTCCAAATGAGTAATTTCACTAGACAAGACTCTTTGTTGGGCTATGAGCTCTCTCACGCTATATGTCATCTATGCACGATCTGCCATTCATGTTTGTCATAGATGTTCACACCTCCACCCTATGATCCTTCATTAATTTCACCAAATTTCCACCGAGACTCTCATTCTAATTGACGTACACAAATTAAAATATTCTCCAAAATGCGGATGATTCAAGAAGAAATTTGTGACCTTGGGATTACAGGGAGGGATTTAGCGCTTCTCTCGGTGAAACAAATCAAATCCCTCTTCAATTGTTTTGAAGACTACGTAGAAGAAAAATGGAATACAATGAATGAGCTCGTCGAGGCATTATGCATCAACAAACCACATACATACCTCTGTAATCCACCGCATCACACCACCTTACCGCTTTCAAGCTACAACCTCGTAGAAATGATTTTTAGGGGTTTCCCTCTTACCACATCCTTCCTATCTGTTGCTAAATCAATGATTACTAATAGCCCCTCACATATACAACTTATTTTTCCCATACACAAGCACAATCCATGTGCTTTCCTCTCATTGGTCCTCATTTTGAGATCCACAATCCTCCTCTACTGCATCATCCGTCATTGGATTGTCAACGCACAACCTCCTTCATTTCCCATCGTTTGATTTTTGACTCATGTAATAGTCAACCACCCCATATCCAACTGGGATATGCCTTTCAGCGTAATAACACCATTCTAATCTACCAAAATAGTGCCACTACAATTCCAATACCATATTTGGGGTATTTGCAAAATATAATAAAATATTAAAAACTAAATACTATTGAATCTATATAATTAATATTTAACAAAAACATTATTGTATAAGACAATTTCATTCCTAAATCAATAGTCAGACTGTAAATAGATGTCCACCAAAACAAATTCATAAACAAAAGATGACCACATACTAAAAGAAATCTTAACTTGTCAATAAAATTACTGCACGCCACATAAATGGATGTCAAATACATTCTTGAATTAAGTTTACAAGCATATGAAATATTAACAGTTATGCATTTGAAATCACACCCATAACAAACATATGGAAATGCTTTAAATTAATGACAATTAGAAATTTGGTTAATAGTAGAGACAACGTCCTTCTCGGCTTTAAGCTCACCGAGTCTCTCTTTGCTAAATGGATATGCCTCAACACCATAAGCTTTGAAGATGTCTACAACATCAACAATAATTGTTTTGCACTCCTGGTCCAAAAGGACAAGAGTGGGAAAGCCATCGACATCTAAGAAATTATGAAGTTTCTCTTTGTCCTTTGTATCTAAGAACTACAATGCAAGCCATGACATGGTGTTGTGATACTCTTCAAATGATTTCTCATCTTCATCTTGAGACACGAAGATGACCTCAAAGCCCCATCTTCAATAACTTTGTATAAGCTTCAGCCAGAACAAGGGTGAATTCCCTGCATGGAGGGCACCAACGTCTAGAAAAATACACACCCACTATTTTCCCTTCCAATTCCTCCACTTTAACCTAGATAATTTCTAGAAAACAATTATTTTTAAATGATCAATCATAGACTAAACAAAAAAGCAAAATAAATCATGATAAAAATCAACTTTGAATGAACATAATCATAAAACTAATGTTATGTTAACATTACCCAAGAATATTTTCAATATAAATTACCATAATGCTCGATACCCAATAGCAAATGTAATAAAACAAACAAAATGGTGTAAAACCAATAGTAAAATGAATCAATAATGCTAAGGAATTTATTCTAAAAGAACATGATCCTATCACCCAATAGTAAATCGAAAAATAAAAAATAAAAGTGAGAGTAAATTTAATAAAAAATAACATAATTAAAACCAATAGGAAATGTAATCTTAATAAACCTAATGGTAAATTTAATCTAAAATAATAGAATAGTGTTAACTCAAGTAGTAAATTAAATCTAAAAACATAATTTTAGATACCCACATGTATATAGGAGAATGTTAAGGATTTGTACCTTCACGAAAACATAAACCTTTTTTTAAAATATAGAACAAAAAAGTTGTGAATAAAAACAAAGTAAAACACTAAACCCAAATGGTAAAAATGATACCCGGTCTCCATTGTTTCTGATAGGAAATCTCTTTCCTCGATGCAAAAGAGAGACTTCAAACTCGTTGGGTTTCAGTGCTCCCCTTGTATAAAATTGTAGGCTTATGAGATTTTCATCACAATTGTTTAGGGTTCAAAACTTATCAATGATGTTGTAAACACAATCTTTATCATTCCTCTTATAGGTGTGTCCATTCTAGATGGAGGGTTCCTATGCCAAATGATGGACAAGTGGTTTTTGAGGGCAATGAAGTAAATTGAAATTCTAAATTGCAAAACACTATGACATTAAACAATGTTATTAAATGTTGAATATTCAAATTACAAGTAAAATGATAGAAGAATTCAAGCCACGGTTATAAACCATCAACGATCGCAAAACATTGAGTCCTACTTATGACTATTTTAACTCCTAAACAAGCACAATTCGTGTAGTTTTCTATGATTGGTCATCCTCTGCCGCGTCCTCCACCATTCGATTTTCAACGCACCTCCTCCTCCAATCTCGTTCGCTTCATTTTCGACATATTTTAGAATCATCCTGCCTCATCCAATCGGATACACCTTTCGGTGTAAATATCATGTCACTATTGAGAAATTGAAGATCTTAGCATGCTTATATTGTAGATGTGGAAAAAATGGGGCTTTCTTGCTATATTTCATTCGTTTAGAGTGGGAAAACATATATAAGGTTGTTTAAAGGAGGGGGAAAACATATATAATTTAATTTAGACTTAGAAGACTATATTTAACTAGATATTTATAAAATGAAATGTATTTCTAGTCTATGGGATCGTTGAAACTTTCAACCGTCCAAAGACTTGTTGGCTTAGTGGTATTTTTAGAAGGTTACTCCTCCTTTTATTGATTTGAATTAATATCTCCCCCAAACGTTTTATCTTGCTTATCTCAAATAGTTGTATCATGGAACCAACTCTTAAAGTTTCCTTATACTTGACTTTGATGTCTGTGTACCTTGGAAATTCATTGATGAAATGATCCTCCATTATAACTACATTATTTTGCATAAAACACAAGTCCTCTCTTCATGAAACTCCTTAGGGGTTGTCCATATCCTTGTCTGGTCAACATCTAAGCCTATGGGAGATAGTCCTTAGCTAAGTGATGATGATCTTTTCCCTTCATTTAATTTCAACTCCTATATATGCTATTTCAAAAAATTCTTGTGTCGTTGAACTCAATAATATAGTGCTAACATTGCTTACTTGTTTTCTTCATCCACATCACCATTCTAAACTTTTCATTCACATAGTTTTTTATGTCTTTCTTAATTTTTAGGTATTCATCTAGGTTGATATCCTATTTGTTCATCCACTTGTGATTTTTCTTGATCCACTTGATCTTTTGTCTATGCAACTCTTCACCTCTTGTAGTCTTACGACACATTTTAGTCTTCCTATTTTTTTATTATTACACCAAAGGTGTGTTCCAAATCAGCATATATTGGATCGAACTTAGCTAACTCTGATAACACCCAATGATAATGATATATGATTTTTTACCGCTCAAAATCACCTCATATATCGGCACAATAAAAAAACATTATTCATGATGAGGACGACACTTGGGAGTTCAGAATGAAAGTGCTTGTGAGGATTTTCATGGATACACGAAGCTGCGAAAACACATATAACTATTTGTAGAACACCAAGATTAGTGATTTATATTTGCACTCAATAAAGTGTAGTAAGCAATACACAAGTCTATCAAGGTGTAATGTGATACGTGAGTTTGAACCAGAGCCGAACTAAAGGTTAGGATTGCCCTAGGAAATAATTGAAGTGTATGCCCTTCTTAAAATTTTAGTTAATATTTTTTCCTATCAAATAAACAAATAAAAGCTACATACATTATTGTATTTAAAAAAGCTACATACATTATTGTATTTTTAAAATTTACATAAGGATCATAATAAATAACTAATTTAGAGAAATTGGTATACAAAAGGAATAAAAATATTCTATAAAATTATTAAATAAGGACAAGTAATAATCCATGGATGAAGAGAATTAATCACAGGAGGTGCTCAAAATGAGATAATTACAATTATTTATACAAGGTTTGTTACTTGTGCACTTTTTTGCAAAGCGGTAAAAAATCCGAGGTAGTTTCTATGGTTTTGTGAAGAGCGGTATCTGACCAAGCCTACTAATTTCTCCATAAAAAGAGACATTTCCCCCAAAACATTGGATTAGAGAATTAAATAATTATTTTCTTCAACTATACTTGCCTTTACTAGCTACACCAGTAACATTATAAAAACACACAAACCTTTTCTGAGAAAAAATTATGCACTTGAATTATCTAATGCTACATTAGAGAATGAGTAACAATACCAACAAAATTTACGAGTTTAAGAAGATGCATATTTATTTTTAATTGCAAAAATATTATACTACCTTTTTATGTGTATGCATGAAATTTATATTACTTTATAATAATATCAATACAAGGGTCAATTAATATAGACTTTAGGTAAAAACTTTAATGTTGAGTTCCAATAAAAGTTAAAAAATAATGAAAATATTTAGATTTAGGCACCCCCTAATTGTTAGCGCCCTAGGTAGTTGCCTAGTCTGCCTAGGGCTTAATCCCCCCTTGGTTTTAGCCTAATCAAAACCACATGATTATTGATTTCTTTAAATAAAGAATTGTATGATAGTGTAATGGACATGTAGATCGAGTACATAGGTTTGTATAGTAATTATTGTTGATCCACAATAAGAAGAAGAATTTTACAATTTAGGTGAAGGATGAATGAATGCATATGCACTCCAAAATGCAATTTCCAAGTATGGACATCAACTTATGTTAGATTAAACTTCAACAAATTTGATAACACCCAATGTCAAGGTGACATATGATTTTTTACTTTTGCATCAAAGTTCGTTTATATGTGGTTTAATGAGTGCATTAATTGACCTATTATATCATCTATATGGCTATTGATTTATTCCTAAAATGTTAATTTGTGCATGGGGGATGTTCTATATAGTTATACCCTAAAGTAAGGTTGATGCATTTCTCTTGTTTTGTTTCATGTGAACTCATGACCGTAGAAATTCCTACTAACTACTTCTGTGAGTAATGTGATGATGTGTGCAGGATAATAATGTGCATTTTCTACCAATTTTGGGAATTTATAATCAAGAAGGACGAGTCTTTTTCCATCACGCCATCATGGAGGATTTTACCATAACAATCCTACAAATACAAATCATATTTCAAGCTATATCATAGGATTTCAATGAGCTTTAATGAGGATGTTATTGGTTGAATTTGGTACCTATAATCATGGCACTAATTTTGTAACTAATTGGGTCTATAAAGACATCTTCTTGAAGACAATTTATTAGTAGTTGATGATAATAATTTACAATACAATTTTATATCGCTTAGTTTTTACTTTTAGTCTCACACTTTGAAATATGTTTTAGAACCCATTTGAATTAATACGATCAATACGCTGTTTTGAATATATTTTGGTGTTAAGAGCACCTAAATCCCAAGGGAGAGCAAGGGCCCAATCAACCAAGGAGATTGGAGGATTGATGTTTCATGCATACTCGTTATCTCTGATAAGTTCAAGTTTAAATGCTTTGATTTGAATGCTTATCTAAATGCAATTGTTTATTTCCTTGCTTAGTATATTTCTGCTACTATTTCAATTATGTGTGTGTTATTTCAATTCTTCTATTTCAATTTGGTGTGTGTATTTTAATTCGGTGTGTGCATTTGAAATTCAATTAAAGTATTTCCTTTGAAGGCATTTTTATTATAGCAACGTTGTTTTAGTAGCTTACATGTATTTCATTTCAATAGTTTAGCATTACATTTCATTTCTATAGATTAGAGGGAAACAAGGGGAACCAAACCAACCAAAAACCCCAAAAGGAACCACCAAAACAACTGAGTTGCATAAGACTTCATTGCATACAACCTAGGACACACAACCCTGGTTTTATAATGACACTGACAATTGAATATGTTGGTTAAATGATTGGAGAATACGATGACCCATCATGGTCTATTACGTCGTGTTTTCCATCGTTGCCATATTTTTCATGACCACCATTTTTCTCTTTGTTTCCTCTTTGTGGGACCACATTTAGAGTAAGTAAATCAAATCTTAAATTTAAGAAATCAACGAAATTCTCAAATATGTTTTGCAAATGTTGTGATTGATCCTTTAGGGAGATGCAAGAATCATTCTAGAGGTCAACCTTGTAAATTTCTCGGGAAAATTTGTGTAAGGTAATTGTCATTATATGTAACTTCATTAAAAGCCATGAAGAATTCCTTGAAGAGATCCTAAGGGTCTCCTCGTTTTCCTTGATATTTTCCAAACTTAGGACAATCAAATCTCAGAGGGAATGGAATGTGCAACATTTATCTATCAAAGGGTAGGGACATAGCTCCTTTAAGTGGTGTTTATTTCTTTGTCCACTATTATTTTCTTCTAATCTTGTCAATCCATATTTTTATTAAATTTCATTATAAGGAAAATGACTTATTGTGAGTGGGCATTTATGGGATGTCTATGCGATTGGATTTGGAGGATTTGTCGCCATGGTTTTTGGTTTTTGATGCTTCATAAGTCATCATAGGTTTCTACATGTGTATATGAGAAGCTAGACTTGCAATTTGACAACTTAAAGTTTACACATGATCATGGATGGTTAACTCTTCATTGTGAGGGTTATGAGGTTGGTCTTCATCATCTTTATCCTTGTCACATTTTTTCCTTATGGAGGTTATTCGACTATTTTTTTTGATGATTTAGGAGGTATATTTGCATTGAATTCCTCCTTGTGTTTTTCTTTGTTCCAGATGAAGATGCATGACCTAAGTTTAAGATGTCGTTTGTGGCATAAAAAGTCCCTTTGTTAGACGTTTCTTCTTCACGGATCATGCTTTTCAACAAAGAAGGATGAAAGTCAATGTGAAGTTTAGCTCCTAATTTGAATAGTTGAAGAAGGATGTTGTCTTTATTTTTAAAAAGGAAGTTATCTGTTTGAGGTAGATTATTGTTGAAGATGTCATATATTCCCTTTTTCCTCTCCACTATGGTTTACAATACTAAGCTTGTTGTTAGATAAGCGATCGAGAGGTCTATGTGGAAGGGGGTTATGTTCACGATGTTTGTGTTTTAGACACATAATAAGTATTATTGTGTTTAAGATTTGAAATTTTACCTAGTTTTTTATTTGTTGTTTTTTTAGGGAAGTCCATATAAATTTTGACAACATAATGACTATAAAATTGAAATTTGACTTAGTTTTGGATTTGATTGATGTTGTTTAGGGAATTCTAGGAAAATTTCAACAACGTAACATTTGTAAATTTGGAATTTTATCTAGGTTTTGTATTTGATTGGTGTTGTTAAGGGATTCTAGATAAATTATGGAAACGTAACGATCGTAATTTTTAAATTTGACATAATTTTTGGATACTATTGATATTGTTTAAGGAATTTTATGTAAATTTCAATAGAGTAACAATTGTTTTGTGTTGATAAACCAAACTGAAAAGTATAATTTTGGATGTTTAAACATTTGGTTTGATTTTAAAAGAGTTTTGTTTTTTTTCCGTTTGGAAAAGGCTGCTGCTATTTTTGGTAGGTTTCGGTCTTGATGTTTGATGTAAACGTGGTTTGACTCAAAAATATTTTCCTTGTGTTATTTCTAAAATAAGGTTTGACTTAGATATAATTTTGCCTAATTGGTTTAATGATAACTAAGGTTTGAAATGGGAATAGTATCACATTTTATGTTTTCCAAACAAGATGTAAGGGGAGTCATGAAAAAAACCTATGTTAGTTTTGGCGAACTAATTAGGATAACAAGGCTTATAAGGGATTCCTTAATATACCTTGTGGTACACGGCACTTTAAGTCTATGAAATTAGGATGTGTTGTTTAGTGGTGTGGTTTAAAGGGTCGATTCATCCCTTGTCTTCACTACAACCATTTTAGTGGAGCTTGACTAAAAATGGTAGTTGTTTCCTATGGGATCATGGCTAGGGCACAGGTATTGGAATAAATTGCACCCCTCACTTCATATAATCCATGGAAAAGAGAAATCCTAATGAGAAAAAATTGACAGTATTCCCAAAAATATATATAGCCCACTAAAACACGATCTTTGTCCACATGACTTGGTAGTGAAGCCCAAACCACCAAACCCTATAAAGGAAAAACTAAAATCTAACTATTTATAATTTTCAAAGTCACCTTGTAGTGTGAGAAAAGAGCGTACGCAATTAATACCATGCTTAAACAAACACTAAGTATGAAAAGAAAACAAATACCCAATAAATGTGTTTAATCAATGGTCAATCCAATATTGATAAATTTGAAAATGCAAAAAATATAAAATGTAATTAAACAAAGATAAATCCAATATGATAAAAATATTAAATGAACAAAGCAAGTATGATTTTGAATTCAAAAGATATGATATATCAAAATGCAAAGCAACTAAAATAAAGTAAAAGCATGCAAGTTTGGTTTTTGTTTGTTTGCTACGTTAATATTTTACAAGTGATAAGGAACATATGCACAAAAGTTTAGTAGTTCAGAAGAACAAAAAATAACTCAAGCATAAAAGCAGAGTGACAAAAGGAAAGACAATCGAAAAGTCAAGTCTCTATCATGAGGTCATTAAAACAAAAGCAAGGATGTTGATTATTAGGTGAGGCAATTAATAATGACGAGGCCAACGATAATGGTGAGGCTTCCATAGAGTATAAAAAGGTTGCTAAAAATTAAGGCTTCTGCTAAAAGCAACAAGGCTCTTCTGATAATAGGCAAGCTCACTATAGAATGCAACAAGGCCGCAAAACATACAAGATTGTTGTGAAGTGCAACAAGGACACCAAAATGACTTATGTATACTCTCTTTTCTTGAATACATGATATGTGCTTCCATGAAGTGTTGGTAAACCACTGAACGTGATCATAAATGCACCTACAAGGCACAAGCCTAAAGCTATCCTCCATGAAAATACATCGAATGTCTATACACGACCCATAAAAATACACCATACCCATGAATGTACATGCACTAGAGGGAGCCACACATCAGCGGTCATATCGGTGATATCTTGTTTTTTCAAGAAAATTTTATAAAATTAGATATAACCATGTGGCGGGTGGTAAGTGGGTCAGTGGGGACGGTGGCGTTGGGAACATGCGCAGTCACATGTTGGACTCTGTTGAGGTTCTCAGGTCGCTATTGAAAAACACTTGTGTTTTTCAACCCCCACAAAATAACTGAGTCCAAAATGATGCGCCATGTGGCATTTGAATGACATCATGGTCGACATGATGCTTGTGATGTATGTGGTGCATTTTACGTAGAGAATAACCCTCGCCAAAGGCACAAAACATGGATAAATACAATGTCACCCAAATAAAAAGATAACAAAATAATAGACAACATAATGACTAAAAAAATTGAAGAACACTTTCAAAACTCATAAAAATTATATTAAACAATAAATAAAGAATAAAAACCCTAAAACCAAGATTAGGAAATCAAGGCTACCACGGACTTGAAGCCAATGGGAAGGAGCTCTAGGTTGTTGATAATTACATAGTATGGAAATTCTCACACAAGGTTGCCAAAAAAAATTACTTCATGGTGCTAAAACAAACAAATTTATGGTTTGATCGAGCAAGGCCGCCATGGGGAACCACAAGGCTACCAAAACATAGTGTGAGGCCGTTAAAGATGGAGGATGCACGAAAAGTTGAGATAAAAGCTACAAAATGTGGAATATTTTCCATCAAGTATGATTTTTGACAACACCTAGCCTCCTTACACCTATAATACCAAATCATCTCTACTAAGCACAAGAAAAGGCTACCAAAAACATGGAATTTAAATCAAACCGCATGAAACTCCTAAAAAAAATGCATGTGAGACAAAGAGGTGTTCCCATATGTAGTATAATTAAAGACAAAGACTTGGTAAGTTGGTTTTATATATATAGTACTAACACCTAAGGCCCCACAAGTATGGGCGGTGGAAGTTTAAATAACTTTCTAAATTGCTCATAGAGAGGCAAAATTAAATGTTGTGAGTATTTATTATTGTGTTAATGAACTTTCTTTTTTCCCACCTCAACAATTTTTTTCAATTATGAATTTGGTACTTTTGAAATAGATGAATAAAGGGAAATTGATAGGACTAAAGGAGAATCCAAGAAATAATCATCTCCCAAAGACCCACTAAAATGCATTCCCACTCGCTATTAAATTTTAACTTATATTCAATGATTCTTAATTAGATGGAATCCTAAAGTTTTACTCCAAGTATTTTTAGATAAAGTGCAATTAACATATAAATAACAAAGAATCCAACAAATAAACACCTCTCAAACTCTTAAATGGATGTTTTTACACCTAGTATTAAATTCTTAACTTATAGTTGACAATTACAAGTAGATAGAATGCTAAAATTTTACTCAAAAGAGAGTTAGAGTGCAATTAAGATAGAAACAATGGAGACTACGATAAATGTAACTTACAAACAGAGATAATTGGGTATTCCCACTTACTAAATTTAATTTTAAATCCTAATCAACAATTGTTAGTTATAAAAATTCCTAAAAACTATCTAGGAGAAAAATAATTTAGTGGAATCATGTCATTGATAAAGGAGTGCACATAATTTTTTTGATGAGATAGTAGTTGGCCTTAAAGTTTCTATTGCACTTGTAAACTTTTTCTCGATGTAGTAGAAGTTGAGATTGATATTCATTCATGACCATGGTGGTGGGGATAAAATATGTCATTTTTCATAAACAAATTTTCCATAATACTTATATGGTGCAAATTTTAATACACTTTCCCACATATCATTATTTCAACCAAATAAATTTGCATACAAACCTATTAATATAAAACATGTGTTTTTGGGCCAAAACTTAATCTATGGAGTGGAGATGGTCAACAATTAATGTACATTTTTAAATCAACTACTTAGAGAAATATATTTCATAAAAAGTGTACAAATATTTGGGAATTTGTGCTTGTAAAGTAGGAAATCCATATAATCGAACCACTTTAAATGAAATGTTAAATATCATGTCACTTTGTTGATGAATTGAAGAGCTTAACATGCCTATATTGTAGGTGTAGAAAAATTGGTAGGTTGTCGAATAAACTCTTTGTGGGTATTCTATATTTGTTTAAAGAAGGTGAGGCATCTAAAAAATATGCCTAAGCTTTGACGTAAAAGACTCGTATTTAACTAGATATTTATGAAATGAAATGTTTTTATGGACTATCGGACTATTGAAAATTCCAATTGCCTAAAACTTTTTAGGCTTAGTGACATATTTTAGAAGGTTGCTCATCCTTTTGTTGATTTTAGTTAATATCTTCCCTAAACCTTTTATCTTACTTTTATTGATAGCTCTATCACGGAACCAACTGCTAATATTGCCTTATGATTGGCATTGATGTCTATGTATCTTGGATGTTCTAGGATAAAATTATCCTCCATTTCAATTTACCTTGTATTACATAATACAAAAGTCATATCTTCCCAAAGTTCCTTACATGTTTTTCATCTTCATGTCTCACATCTAAGCCTATGGGAGCTAGTCCTTAGTTGGGAGATGATGGCTTTTTCCCTCCACTTAATGTTAACCCCTATATATACTTTTTCACAAAATTCATATGGTAGGTTGAACTCGTAATAAAGTGTCAACGTTTCCTACTTGTTTTTTTCCTCCACATCACCATTATGAACTTTTCATTCATATAGTGTTTTATGTCCTTGTTAAGATTTGGGAATTTATCTAGGATAATATTCCATTTGTTCATCCACCGTTCTTCTTATGCATCCATGTGTTCTTTCATCTATCTGACTCTTCACCACGTTAACCTTAGGCCACCAAAGTGAGTTTTCATGTTTTCTATTTTTTAAGTAACATATAAGCCTAGTCATAGTGATTGCTTCTAAAGGGAAAGGTACTTGTTTTGGCCAAGATGATTTCTTAGGGAATTGTACTCTTGATTGTAGTTTTTATTGCACTTGAAAACTTTGTTCTCCATGTTGTAGAAGTTGAGATTGATATTTGTTCATGACCATGGTGGTGGGGATCAAACATGTCATTTTTCATGGAAAAATTTACCATGGTAGTTATATGGTGCGAAATTTGATACACTTTCCCACATATCGGTATTTTGAACAAATAAATTTGCATACAAACCTATTAATACAAAACATGATTTTTGGGCCAAAACTTAATCAATGGAGTGGAGATGGTTTTGCGATTAATGTACATTTTTATTCAACTAATTAGAAAAATACATTTCATAAAAAGTGCACAAAAATTTGTGAATTTGTGCTTCTAAAGTAGGAAATCCATAATTGAACCACTTAAATGTTAACTAGATATTTATGAAATGAAATGTTTTTATGGTCTATAGGACTACTGAAAATTCCAACTGCCTAAATAGTTTTATGCTTAGTGGTATATTTTATAAGGTTGCTCCTCCTTTTATTGATTTGAGTTAATATCTTCCCCAAAAAATTTATCTTTCTTTTCTTGATAGCTATATCATGGAACCAACTGTTAATATTTCTTCATACTTGATTGATGTCTATGTATCTTGGATGTTCTAGGATGAAATTATCCTCCGTTTCAATTTCCTTGTCTTACATAACACACAAGTCCTATCTTCCCATGGTTCTTTGTGTGTTGTCCATCTTCATGTCTCACATCCAGGCCTATGGGAGCTATTCCTTAATTGGGAAATAATGGTTTTTTCCCTCCCTTTCCATGGTTCATTAGGTGTTTTCCATCTTCATGTCTCACATCTAAGCCTACAAGAGTTAGTCCTTAATCGGGCGATAATGAATTTTCCCTCCACTTAATGTCAACCTCTATATATACTTTTTCACAAAATTCATACGGTACATTGAACTCTGTAATATAGTGATGATGCTTCTTACTTGTTTTCTTCTTCCACATCACCATTCTAAACTTTTCATTCACATAGTTTTTTATGTCTTTGTTAAGATTTGGGCATTCATCTAGGCTAATATTCCATCTGTTCATCCATTTGTGCTTCTTCTTCATCCATGTGTTTTTTCATCTATCCAACTCTTCACCACTTGTAGCCTTAGACCACTAGTGGGTCTTCATGTTTTCTAATTTTTAAATAACATATAAGCTTAGTCATAACGATTGTCTCTAGAAGGAAGGTACTTGTTTTGGCCAAGATGATTTCATAGGGAATTTGATGCATGAGCATCTAAATACAATTTTCAATTTTTTTGCAAATATTCATGAGGAATCACTTAGGATTCATTTTGGTGTTTTAGTATGGATTCCCACTTATGGGATCCTCTGAATCATGTAATAATGTCTAGTGGAGTTTCCCTCCAAAAGACCAATTTCAAATATTTGAATTTGTTAAGTTGAACTAGGAAGTCATGAGTTAGTGGTGTCATTAGGAGGATGATGCAAATGTTGTAAAAGAAACCAATATCTTGTAACCAAGAATCTTGACCCGCTCGAGTGGGATTGTAGTAGTTAAAATTTACTCTAGTTAGGTTGTTATGAGTAGGCAACTCCTTCATTTTTGTGCACATGAAAGATATATTCAGACGGGAGAAGAAAAATAATCAATAGAAGTTCAATAATTAGTTGTAAAGGGTTAATATTGGAATAAAAGAGCCTTGAAGGCTCAAGAACTTGTATGGGCTCCATGGAGGTTTATTATGACAAGATTTCTTAATGAAAAGCTTATAAATTTAAGAGTAAAGATGAATGAGGATTGAAAATATGTGCTTCTCAATATTATTATTGTCATGGTGTGATGTTGGAGGCCTACATTTATAGGTATGATCACTATGTGTGCTTATTATGTTATATTCGATTAAACAAATATTGAACAAATAGATGTCTAATACGACATTTAATAAATCTGTGATATAAACAATTAAGTACATATTTTATCCAAGAAAATAAGAAATTTAAATTTGAAACCCTAGTTGTAAATGAAGGGATAAAAAGACTTAGCTGATTTTTAATGATCCCGAAGGTATCACGAGCTAGAAAATTGTAGGAATAGGAGCTTTGAGCATCGCACACGAATCCAAAAAAATGCAAGAGTGTCAAAAATTCCAAGACTAGGGGGCCTATGTAGGGTTAGGGGCACCTAGGGCATCAGAGACCTATTATGGATGCCTATGACTACTCGAAAGATGTGAAACCCAATTTTACGGGGGTCACAAGATGTTTGTTGGTTGTCGCCTTTGATTTCTGTTGTCGGTGAACTTCACTATTGTTCACTTGAAACTTGCAATAAGAAATAAGCACCTGCAAAACCCCCAAACTACATGAAATCCCAAAAAATAAAGATGCACAATGGGAGGTTAGACTGTCCTCAAATGTCAACGAAGTGAACTTACAACCGAGCGTTACACTACATTACAGCCCCATGTAGTTATGTGTGTGTGTGTGTGTGTGTGTTGAAATTGTTCCTAGGTGGCTTTTGTACGTGTCACACTTGGATAGTGAGCAAGTAGATATATGTAGAAAATGTAGATAGATGCGTGTATGAAAGAATGAACTTCCACTCCTATGCGTGTATACAAAAATAATAGTCC